>PVIU01006626.1:0-99695 GCA_004026605.1 Ondatra zibethicus
TGGGCCTTGGACTTCCAACAGGGCAGGGCACCATGCCCTCTTTCAAGGAAGAAGGGGGAGGGAGGAGGGGTGGGGGGTAGTGGGAGGGGACCGGGAGAAGGGGAAGAAAGGAAAAAAAAAATTTTTTTTTTATCTTTAATTATGTTCTTGAATGGAAAAAATAAAACAAAACAATGTATGGAAAAAAAATAAATAAATACTTCTGGAATCAAAAAAAAAAAAAAAAAAAAAGAAGAGTCCTGACTTCCCCATCAGATTCTATGTAGGTCCCTTTCCCCTCTTTTTATATGAGATAAATGAAATTGTATGAAGGCTAGACAATCCCCCTCTTAAACTTCATAAATAAGCTAACTGTAGGAATCAGATTTTCAATTATTTGCATTTCTTTACATAGAAAGCACTTCTAGCTCTGGTAACCTTTCGGGACTATCAATTGACAGAAATGCGTATCCAAGGGATTGTGCGAACAACTGTATGAAAAAGACCAAAATTACAGTGGACGTTTATTTCTCTCTCAACGCTATGAAGAGGAGTGACGGGAGCCGGAGAGGCAGGCAGCCCTGTGCCAAGTCTCAGCCAGGGTTATTTTTGTGTTCCTCCCCCCGCCCCCCGTGGGAGTTGGATTCCTCTGAGTGGTGGAAGCCTGGTTTGGGGTAGCCCTGCAGGGTGATGTGCAGTAAAAGAAAGAGAGGAGGTGAACCGCAGGCTTTTTTTGCAGTACGCTCAAGGTTTCTTGAGCTCAAAAGGTAGCAAATACTATAATTACAGTACAGGAGGCTGAGGCAGGAGGATTGAGATCTTGAGGCCAGCTACACAGTGAGGTCCTGTCAGAGATAAGCAAAAATATAGTCATTGAATACCCACCGAATACCAGATAGAAAAGTGAAATTAAGGTGCATTAAGTACAGGCATACTACTTCAAACATTTCAGAAAAATGCTTTATCCCGACCTTATATATTTTAAAATTAATTCTTTCCAGTAGTGTCGTTTAGGCCTTGCTTTTTCTCAACCCGTCACTGACTGTATTCAGAGTTTTCCTAGGTTGATCTTCATTTTATAATAAAGTAAAACAAAAGCCTGATCTACTCATTGGGTCCAAATTGCAGAAAAGAATTGAAGGCTTTTAAATATGACTCTAAATTGAAACAGGTTTTCTCAGCCCCAGCACTGTTGATATTTGGGAGTAGATTCTTTTGTGGAGCGCGGAGAGGATCCAGTTTCCTTCCCGGTGGTCAGCAACATTCCATAGTGACCTCCCTTCAGCCCATGCTTGTCCACAGCATACCTAACATGATGACCAAGGAAGGTCTCTTATGAGGGACACAATTGCTCCCATGGGGTCAGCACCATTCTGAAGTTATTCTAACCACTAGAAATGTCACTTTAAAATTTTTATTTGAAAAAATGAATGTAAGAACTTAAAATGATTTGAACCTATTGTGATACAGTCTTTACCTTGTGAAATACTGATACTTCAAAGCTAAAGGTTAATCTGAAGGCGCCTATTTGAACAAATTTTATGACCCTTTCCAAACATGCCACATATTTTACTATTTAAAACTGCAGTATAGTTTCTTTCCCAGAACTTAAGTGCTTTACTTTTGAAAGTGAAACGTGCTTATGAGTGTAACGCTCAGTGCTGGAATCTTGATACAGAACACGTGGTGCTGGGGAGTCAACCCAGAGCCTCTCACTGAATAAGCAGGCGCTCATCCTCCTTCCACTGACCTGGGCACCTTAATATCAGACAGAATAATATGTTCTGCTCTGTTTTGAAAACTAGGTCTTGGCTAATGGCAGTGTGTTGTGAGCACACCTTGTCCAGCATTTGTGCTCAGTGTTGATGAAAGAATACTAATCTGGCTTTTCATTGGTTTCAACTAAGTAAAACATGAAGGATTCCAAATTCCCCTATAATTGCTGGCAATTGAATAACCAAAGTATATTTGTGTGTGTGTGTGTGTGTGTGTATGTATGTGTGTGTGTGTGTGTTATTCATTTTACTGAATGGATCTGATGAGCATAGCTGAATTCACAAAAATATAAATTGATGTGGGATGTCCTTCTGTCTGTGTGTTGCTTTTATTGGTTAATGAATAAAGAACTGATTTGAGCCTATGGGAAGTAAGAACTTAGCTAGGCAGGGAAAGCTAAGCTGAATGCTGGGAGAAAGAAGGGTGGAATCGGAGAGAAGCCATGGAACTACCGGAGATACACACTGGGAAATTTACCTGGTAAGCCATAGCCACATGGCTATATATATACAGATTAATAGAAATGGGTTAACTTAATATAAGAGTTAGCCAATAAGAAGCTAGAGCTAATGGGCCAAGCAGTGATTTAATTAATACAGTTTCTGTGTGATTATTTCGGGTCTAAGCTAGCCAGGTGGCTGGGAACCAACAAGCGGCCTTTCTCCTCCTACAATAAATTTACTATTTTCCTTTCCTGATCAATGAGATAAGACTTTTCCATTTCTAGAGAAAAAACAAGAAGTATTGATCAGGAATTATGTCATTTCTAAAGCAAAATCAGTTTTCATGAAATACAAATAGCCACTGATTTTAAAATACTATTGTATTGGGATGGAAAGATGGCTCACAGATTAAGAACACTGACTGCTTTTTCAGAGGTCCTGAATCCAATTCCCAGCAACCTCATGGTGGCTCACAACCACCTATGATGAGTTCTGTTGCCCTCTTCTGGTGTGCAGTCAAACATGCAGACAGAAACATTATATACATAACAAATAAATAAATAAATAAATAAATAAATAAATAAATAAATAAATAAATAAATCTTTAAAAATACTATTGTGTTTTGCCCATAAGACAAAAATGAAAACTAAAAATTTTATTTCTTTCTGTGCAATTTTATTTTCTTTCTAATTTTCGAAGTCAAACTATAAGTAGGTTCTTTGTTTGTTTGTAGTACTGGGAATTGAACCCACCCTAGCATATTGTTCTTGTTCGTTTTTTAGTAGCTTTGATAAGGACCATGACCAAAAGCAACATAGAAAGGAAAGGGTTCATTTCATGTTAATGAAAGGAAGTCAAGGTAGGAACTTGCCTTAGGGTTTTATTGCTGTGAAGAAACACCATGACCATGGCAATTCTTATAAAGGAAAACATTTAATTGGGTTGGCATTATTGTCATGGAGGGAAACATGGTGGCATGTAGGCAGACACATGCTGGGGAAGGATCTGGGAGTTCTACATCTGGATCCACAGGTAGCAGGAGGAGACAGTGAGCCACTAGATAGGCTTAAGATTCTGAGACTTTAAAGCTAGTCCCCAGTGACACACTTCCTCCAACAAAGCCACACCTATTCCAGCAGGGCCACACCTTTTAATAGTGCCTCTCTCTGTGAGCCTAAGGGGCCATTTTCTTTCAAACACAGAACTCAAGGCAGGAACCTGGAGGCAGTAACTAAACCAGAAGCCATTGAGGAGTGCGTCTTATTGGTTTAACCCCCTGATGTGCTCAGTCTGCTTTCTGATACAGTGTATCAAGAAGATGCCCACAGGCTTGTCTCCAGGCCCACTGATAAGGACATTTTCTCAGTTGAGGTTCCTCCTTCATAGATGCCCCTAACTTGTGTCAAGATGACAAAAAATTAACCAGCATGTTACATGACCGCTTACTCACCAAGATGTATCCCCAGCAGTGTTTTTATGTTTTTTGAGTCAGAATCTTGATTTGTTCCCAATGTCTGTGAATTTGTGATCTTCCTGTCCCAGACTCATAAGTAGCTGAAATCGTAGGCCTGTGTCACCATCTGTAACAATAGGTTTTTGATTAAATAAAATTAGGATTGCAGTAGCCTATGGTAATTGAAAAGGGTGGAGAACAGAATCAGAAGATACACACATTCATTCATTTAGCAGGTATTTTCTATCTTTTTGATGTTCTTTTCTTGTCCCAGACATCAAGAGCACAGCATAAAAACAAGGGCCTGATTTCTTTCTCTTAGAACTTAGATTCCAGGGCAAGAGATGGGCATTTAGCTGACAAGAGAAAAATGAGATATATTTGAAAGTTTATTTGAGCAAAATGATGGCTTATGAAATGGGTAACCAGAAAACGTTCAGAGTAGCTACTGGGTAGTCTGGGCAGAGAGTCTTTATAAACAGAACAAGAAAGTACAACACAGAAACAGCCCGACTAGTTTCAGCTAGTTTTGTTTTTGTTTTGTATTTTTAAATTGAACATGGATGGGTTGACCAGTTGGCAACTGGTGATTGACTATGACTTGATTGTTCATGACTGGCTGACATGCAGTTGTTTTCCTTCAACTAAATTAGGTGTTCAGTGTGTTTGTATACTCAGACTGGTGTTCTTTACATAGGAACTCAACATCTGGAAAAAGCTTTATGCTAAAGCACTAGCAACTGGCTTGTTTTGAAAATTAAAATATATTAAAATCAAGATTACTGTGATATAGGGAAAAGATAAAATGCTATGAGAAATAGTGAAGGGAAGAGTTGAGTTCTAGCTTGTATTAAAAGAGAGGATGTGATACCCCTCAACCTGATCTATTGTCAGCTCAGCTGGAAGAAAAGGTTCAGGCAAAGGTTTTCATAGAGGAAGGACAGTGGCTGTTTATATCAGAAGGTCTGAGGGAGAATGAATGCAGTGAGATGAGGAGTCAGGCTGAGGTGAGACAATGACAGACATGGTGTTTGAATTGCATCCTCCCGATCATGGGAGAAGCCACAGGACTGTTTAACTATGAGGGATTAATGTGCATTTTCTAAATGATCATTTTGAAAAACCATAATGCATTGAATTATGCAATAAAAGTTTCAATGTTTTAAACATAAATAATTTAACGGCCTCACCAATCTGGAACTGTTGGATGGGTTTAGGAGAGCCACAGTGCTTGCTTGCACAGCAAATCCTAAGGGTCACGTGAGAATCAGAAGTCTCTTGGACCCTTTTCCAAGACTTCCAAATCATGGGCCATCTTCATCATTTTTATTGCTCAGCAACAAAGTGATTTTCTTCATAACATTAAGATTCAGCTGATTATGAGTGTTATTAGAGATTGGTTTAAATTAAGATTGATATGGAAAGTTCCCCAATAGGCATCTTTTGAAAGACAATGTCCTTCAATTTAATTTTCTCCAAGTCTAGTTTACCTCAGTCCATTTTAGATTTTTAAATTATTTGGGTTTTATTTTTTCATGCCTCTACCTGAAGAATATAAGTCAGCTATATATTCCAGAACATATTTGTTTTATCCGAATTCCTTTGAACTCCTCTGTGTAGGTTAAAGCTAAATGGCAGAAGGTGGCTTTACACAGTACTTGAAGGAACCTGCCAAGAATAGACAGGATCTTCCAACAGTGTCTGAGTTCACTCTGTCCTCAAGCATCCATCCAGACTTATTTGAGTAGACTCCTGGAGTGTGTTATCACTTAATAGCTCCACACAAGCCATACACATTAGAATAAGCAAGCATTTCATCAGCCCAGAATCCTCCTGATGAATCACTCTGGGAAACCCCACTCATCCTCAGGTATGGCCCCAGGTGTTCTATCTCCATCAGAATAGAACTGCATCTCATATGGGCATTGTGATCCTATCAAGAATCTTGCCTTCATGTCTTTTCACTGCTTTGTTTCAGAGATGAGACTTCATTATGTTTTTAGGCTATCTTCATTCACCCAGGCTAAGGTTATTCTCCTGCCTCAGTCCCCCGTGTACATGAAGAGTATAGGCATAAGCTATCACACCCAGATTGGCACTAAGTTTTAATGGTTAAATTTCTGTGAATAATAGTCTTAACTTGTAGTGTAAAACAGACATGGTCTTATATATTTAAGTCTTGATAGGAAATTTTTATTAGTATATATTAAACATATAAAACATTGAGTTTCATTGTTTTCATGAATATATTTCTGTCTTTTTTTACTTCCATATAGATTTCCCTCTTAAACATCCCTACCAACTGTTATCCTTCCTCCCCATAGTCCCTTCCCTCTTTTTCCTTATCTTTTGTTATCTTATCTTATTATTATCATCATTATTAAATATTATTTTTGTTTTTAAATCTAGTTCTGCATATGAGCTATGCAGTTAAGGTAGCCTTAAATGCTTACATAAGTAGGATGGAGAGATGTTTTAATATCACAGCTTCTGATCTGTCCCAATGCACTTTGCTTGTACTATAAGGATTAAATAGTGTTGCATATCACAGGACCCAACCTATAGTCAAGTCCATGGTACTTGAAAAAATACTTACATTTCCAGATGTTTTGGTAAGAAGATCATCCCCTCCCTACCCACAAACGTTTCCTCTTAGTGCACTATGAAAAGTGTAGGGCAGATCTTGGTTCCTTCCATTTTTTCTGATTACTATAGCTGGTATTTTCTCCTATTCCTCTTTGTAGAATTAACACTTTGCCAAGTCAGAGTGGCAGATAAGAGCCAACGCAATCAACTTGATCCACTTTTCCTCACAACAAGTAACAAGTCTGAGACAAGCTGGGAAATAGCTGGTTCTGTGGAATCCAACAGGAATCATGGAAGGTCACACCAAAGGCTAGAAAAACAAGGGCCAGCATCACTTCCACGGGAGGGAGCAGCTGAAGCCTGGAGGCCTGGTAGTTAATCAGGAGAGTGCCTTTTAGGAAGAGTGACTTTTGTTACAGTTTGTAAGCCAGCATTTTTTTTTTTAAAAAAAAGAAAAACAAAACTATTCCCTTCCAAGTAGGACTTAGGAATTTTTAAAACGCTTAGAGTTGGCAACTTGTGAAGACCAGCACAGAGAAAATTAGACCAGTGAATGACTGTAGATACTTGTCTTTGCCTTTGCCTGCCTACTCTGTTCCCCACATGCCTATAGCTAGTACTGTGTTAGATCTGTCAACTTTAGTCACAGTGAAATTACTCGTGTTAATTTCTGTATGTGCTCATCCTCTGGCCTGTCACTCTGTTCCCCACGTCTCCACATGTTGGGAAGATACTCTATATTACGCTAGATCTTCTGATTTTTTGATGGGATTATTTTCAAGTGTGCATGAATAATTATGTTCGTAACTAAAAGTAGAAAACACGGAGGGAGGTGTCCTGTTCTTTTAAACCGAAACAGTTTCTTTTCCACTACCTCTTCCTCCTATCCAACAACAGTGGACTCTTTATTGCCATTGTCAGCTGGATGAAATTTAAGCATATGGAGAAGGAAAGAGACTTCACATGTTTAGGGTTTGTTTATAAGCAGACACTTCTCATGCATTATCTCTTATCTCTGTGAAATCCCCTAAGATCGGTGATAACACCCCTGCTTTAGCAATGGAGACGCCAAGACTGTGCATGTCATTTCAATCTGCCTCTAGCCTCTACTCACACACACACACCCTCATCAGTGGCATTCATAAAGTTAAGCATTCTCCTAGACCTGCCGCTTTGCCTCACTCTAAAGGCCTCAGATTTCTAGGACATCCTCCTCATGCATGCCATCAGTTGTGAAGACCAAAGCTTTACAGAAACCGAGTGACAAAGACTCACTAGTCTTCTGACGTTGAGTCATTCGTTGATCCCCTTCGAGGGATTGTGGATAATTTACTCATAAACAGAAACTAATTCTCAAGACTTCTAAGATCCTACTTACTTCTGACATTGTAAAAGAACACCATTGGTTATTAATGTTTTCTCCTCATTGGTTATCATATGGAGTTTGTACTTTTCCGTAATTAGGATATGATCCTGTCATCCTTGGATGCGTGTGTCTGCGAGTGCTACTCTCCCCAAGCGTACCTTAAGGAAACAGACTTCTGTGAGCGGACACGAGTGCCAATAGACACTTTAGCAATGCTTCCATCCTACCCTCCTCCCACAGCTTAGACTAAACCTGTGTCCTGTTGCTATGTTTCATCTCTCTTTTCTTTCTTCATATTTTCTCAACTTGGATTTAGATTTGAATTTGAAAAGCCAAACAAGAGAGAGAGAGAGAGAAACAGCCATACATTGAGCCATTAAATGCATGCCTAGATTGCTTCCTATTAGAGGCTGTTGCACAAGTTCTCTTTTCTTCTCTGAGAACTTCGTACACTAACTCCATACACTATATCTCTATCATCCCTATCCCCCTCCGCCCCATTCTGATGTTACTATATCACCCTTTGATTTTTTTTTTGTCCAATAGAAGTGGCCATGTAATCAAATACAATAAGTTCCCACCTTGGGTGAATGCAAAGCCAGAACAAGCGTGGCCACAAAATATATGGAAAGAAAATGTATTGTCTGCAGCAGGTAAGGAGATAGCATGGGAGTTCATTCCAACGTAGGGCCTTTCTCTTACAACCTGTGGAGAGTTTATGCAGGGAGCCTATGCATAGAAATCACGTTAGGGCTGGGACCTGAGTGTGCTCCTTTAACGAGAATATTCCTGAGCATACTCAGTACAAAGTCATAGTCCAAGAAGGAAAGATGGCAGACAAAGCTTTGGGTTTGCTTAGCCTGGGCCCGCATGGTCATGCTCCATTTCTCCAGAGGGTTTTTAGCATAATCAAAATGAAAGTGTCCTTTGAAGGGGTATTAAGTTAATCAGGAATTTTCTGTAAAGCCATTGACCCCACTTAATGACTGTGACTATCTAGGGAAGGTGGATGGTGGAAACAAGAGTAATGACAGAGGCACTACGATGAAAACAGTTTGATGTTTTAAGTAGAGTATTAAAATGCACTTATCAGTCACAAAATCTGAATCAGTAGAAATGTTTCTTCTTATTTTGTTTTTTATCTTTTATTGTATGAATGTTTGCCTGCATGTATGTCTTGCCACGTGTACCTGTTTGGTGGGGGTGGGGGGGTAGGGGTCAGAAAAGGTCATCGATCCCCTGAACAAGAATTAGAGGCAACTGTGAGTCACTGGTAATCGAACCCTGGTTCTTTAAAAGAGCAGCCAGTGCTCCCCTAACTGCTGGGCCATCTCTCCTGTCCCCCACCCCCAAGAAGTAAGTTCTTAATTATTTTAAAACATCTCTAAATAACCTCTGAAAGTGACCATCAGGTTGATGATGACTGGTAGTGAGTGAGTCCCTCACTCCTTCCTGGAGTGACACTCTGAAAGGTGTCAGGTAACCATGGTGATGCATACCAGTGACCCGAATATTAGAGGCTGGGCAAGAGAATTGTGAGTTCTCCAGTGTATGTCCAGAGCCAAACAATAAATAAATAAATAAAAGGCACTGAACTTCCAGCTGGTGCGTCTTGACAAAAGAATATGATCTTACTGAAGGAATGAAGAAGCCACAGTCTCTGCCTGGCTGCATCAATGGTTCCATGGGTTTTCTTCCCATTTGGAAAGTGGTAATGAGGCATCAGTTGAGTAGGGTGAAGGAAAGGTTGGTTGGAAAATTAGGGGAAGAATTTTAGAAAATCTTAATAGGCATTGTTAATGTGTGAAATTCTTAATGAGTTTGAATTCCAAGCAGTTGACAGCTGAGACCCTCCTTAGGCTCAGGGGTAGGAAAGGGATATGGTAAAAATAGTGTTTAAGGGAGATTATGTTGGCCTCTTTTGGAAACAGATTGACAGAAGGGGGGGTAATGGAGCTAAGGCAGCAATTACAATTGGCATTTGTTAAGTGTCGCTCTGTGAAGTGCTGAATTGCTGATAATGACTAAAGTAAAAGTAAAATGTGCGTCTGTGTGTGTGTGTGTGTGTGTGTGTGTGTGTGTGTGTGTGTGTGTGTGTGTGTGTGTGTTTGCGGGGGATTAACAGGGCTTGAATAGACCTGGGTGTGTAAGTAAAAATAATTATTCCCGTCTATGTGTGCATTGGCTCCTGTCTTCTAAGAGAAAAAGGTGCTTCATGAAGCAACTTGATATGAGGGCAGAAGGTTTTGCTTTTGCTTTTCCCTTAATGACTTTTTATTTGTGTCTCCTGGGGGAAAAAGTCAAGTGTCTACTCTGGTTGTCCCAAGAACCTTTTAACAATTAACACTTGTCATTCAACTTTTAGCTAATAAACGTCCCTTCGGGGTATACTGCCGTAGTTGGCGCTGTGCTGAGTGCTTGGAAACTGGCACCAACTGGACAATCCTTTTTGTACGGGAATTACTACCTGGGAAAGGACTCGGACCATAATTAACAAGTTCCACCCTGATAAGGGCAAAATAATTTCCCGAGATCCTGACCAGTCAGGCTGTTGTGCAGACAGCTAACAAGGCTTTTATCTGAGAATTTCAGTCCACCTGACTAAGGAAGAACCTTTCTCAGGTTAAAAGAAACTCTTTCTCAGGAAACTGTCTATTTTCTTACGCAGTGAGTTCCCCGAGCAGGCCTTTCCCTCCAGAGATGTCTGGCTGCTACCCTACGATGAATCCTCTGCAGGGTTCCGACCTGTGCACTTGTTCTGCTTGAGGAAGGAAGGGATAAGGATGTATGACCAGCTGCCTGCTTTGTCTTTCATTCCCGTGTGCTAAAGCACTCCCAGGTGTCATGATTTTAAACGTCACTGACTCTCTGGGGAAATGCAGTTTACCGCCTGTCCTGTACTTGGCAAAGGGCCTATGTTGGCCCATTTACATTCAAAATAGCTCCTCCATGTGTTTTCTGTCTGCTGCAAAGGCTAGAGGCAAGGGCTTCTTTGTCATGCAGTGGCAAGGATCCAACAGGGAGCCTCCTTGGGGCAGAAGGTAGTGCTCTGCTCCTTCCTTAGAGCCCAGACCACTGTCACTGTCTATCTCATTCTGTTGTTCAAGCAGCCCTGTGGTTGAAGGCAGACAGAGGCCTAACCTCATAGGAATGAGGACACTTAATACCTTCAGGAAACTGCTGCCATTATCTGCAGAGACCTATCTCCTACTCATGCTATTTAGTACTTTATGTGAATTAGCTCATTTAATCCCCACAAGCACCTTCAGAGAGATGTGCTATTATCCCTCCAAGGCTCACGGTCAAGTGTTGTGTTCACGGAGCAAAGAGTCTAGTAAACTTGACTCTGATGTATCTTCTTCACCGCTCCCCTGTGTAATTAGGGAAGAGCTAGACAATACGTACTAATGGTAATGCAAGACAGGCTCGTGGAAGGGATACAAAAGTTCAGGTGAGAGGGTTCTAAGGAAGGGTGAACTGTAAATGGCTTCTGGGAAGAGGTGGTGTTCCAGGAGGCTGTGAAGACTGAGTACATTTGAGACCAGTGAGACCTGTGTCTGGATAGGAGCAGCCTGATCTGGGATGCTTGTGTGCTCTGCCCACAATGGAAAGGGAACTGAACCGAGCGCAGGGGCTGGGTTGATTCAGCAGCCTGGCTGTCGTGGTGCAGACCTTGACTCCTGGCCCGAACCTGGGCTACATAGTACAACTGCGTCTCCAAAGAGAAGGGGTCAGGGGCCGGACGGGATGGATATGATCAAAATGCATCCTATGGTTGTGTGAAATTCTTAGAGAATTTCTAAAATCCTGTATGGAAAGAGAAGGTATTAGATGCCGTATTGAAGCTTCTGTGTGTGCATGGTGTGGTGGGCAGGGAGTGTATCTGGGAGACTTCTAACCAGGACACGACCTATCTGAGCCATTCCTTCTCCAGGGTGGTTTCCTCACCAGTAGCAGGCAACTTGCCTGGGAACTTGTTAGAAATGCAAATCATAGACTGCTCCACCCTAGACCAGCTGACCTGGAGACTCCAGGGGTGGAAGCCTTGTTTTCACAAGCCCTTCCCTGTGGCTCTGATGCCTGCTGTTCTGAGAAGCATTGGTTCTAGGTAATGGCACTGTGCTTGGCTTAGCCCCACAGCTCACGTGCTCTGCTCAAGAAGAAGAAGGCCAGCAGTGGATGGCCAGAGCTGCAGAACAGCTCTGGAGGGAGTCTGAGTGGAAAGGGCAGCTGGTGGCCCCTCACCATCTCAGGGCTGCTCCCCAAAAAGCCATTACCTGTCACTCCTGAAGTGGCACACCCCAGCTTCATTCAGGGAGGAGCTTGTGGAGGTGGTGCCGAGGGAACACCCTTACATGGCTAAAATAAAACATGGATGTGCAAAATGTCATGCTGTTTTGTTTACTTATCCCCAGACTGTTCCACAGAAGATCTGAAGAAATCCAAAAATTAAAAACAGTGTGTGTGTGTAGTAATATGTGTGTGTGTATGTGTGTGTGTGTGTGTGTAGATAAATATATAGATATAGACAGATAAATAGTATAAAAATTGGGGACTAGAACAGACATTACAAATCTTTTAGACAGCTGTCCTTTTCCTTTAAAAAAATCTTCTTTGAGTCCCAGGACAAAAACTGTAAGTTGAATTGCTGCATGGAAGCAAAGGATGGGGCTTTATGCTCCATGACCAGGAAAAGAAAACAGTGATCTGTGTTGTTCTAAACATAAAAAGCAAATCTACTTCTTTAGACAAGGCAAACTCCAATCTAATTTCTTTTTCTCTTCCTTTTCAAAATGAAGGCATGGACAGGCAAAAATGTCTCATCTCAGGATAAATGGGTGCTTTTGCATGTTGTTTATGGGTGTGAGAGGCAGGAAGCTTGGGTGAAGGAAAGGTGAAGAGTAGGGTTTTATCGAGGAGGGGCATCGCTCGTGATGGTCTCCATTGACCTGGATCTGCAATGGGTCATCTAAGAAAGCACATGGGCTGTATGACCTTTCAGTCTTTGGCTGGTGTGATCTCCTCTCCTCTGCTGTTTCACTTCCAAGGTGTTGTTTATATTCAAATATGGTTATGCAAAGCAGTATCTATAATAATAATAAACACGGAGCAAAAACATGACAACAGTTATGTCAATGTTTTTCAAAGAAAATGAGAGTTGATGTCAAATGATTCAGTTTCTAATAGCTTTCTCCAGGATGTATGATGGCTGTCTTCATGCAAATATTTCTATGTTGTTAATTTATGAATATACTTAGAGTTTAAGTTTTGCTGCTTGACGTCAGACCAGTTTCCTATACCTGTGAAATGGTATTTTTAAATATTTCCTCAAGTCCCCTGACTTGGATTTGGAAGTTCATGGGTTCATTTCAGCATTTTTCCATGTACTCATCTTTGCACTCATAAGCTCCCTGTATGCTTTTCATGGCTTCCAGAAACAGTCTGGGCTGCATTTGTTCCTGGCACCCTTTGAAAAATAGAAAATGTTATCAGTTCTTTGTTAACTCTGTCATCTAGGAGTTTGTTATTCACCTCTTTCTGCCTCCTGGAGAATTGTGTATGCCTTATGCAGGGCCTTGTTTATACATTTCTGCAGGTCTTTATCACTATCAAATTTTCTGTAAGTCACTTTGTTTTTAGACTGTAAAGAAGTATAGCTTTTGGTAAACTTTAACAACCATTTTTTTTTTCATAACACATTAACCAGCCCCTTTAAGATAGGAGCACTTTCATGAGATGATATTAAATTTCACAAATATTTGTCATAGAAAAAAGTCATAGTCTTAAAGAAGTTTGCCTTCAAATTCTGATTTATTTAACTGAGGGATGGAGATTGCCAGATAACAACAGTAATAAGAGCTTTAATATTTTTATTAACAAAAATATTTATGATCAGTGAACATTTATATTTGCTTTATATATTATGGTGATTTAATATAATTGTAGCGATATATACCAACAATATAAATGTTTCTTGTTGTTAATATTCTTAACTGGAGAGAAAAATGTATTGTTTTTTTATAAAGATTTATTTACTGTTTTCTTAGAGTGTTTTGTCTGCATGTATATATGTGTACTGTGTGCTTGCCTGGTGCCTTTGGAGGTTAACAGAGGGCACAGGTCTCCTAAGGTTAGAGACATTTGTAAGCTACCATGTGGGTGTTGGGAACCAAACCCAGATCCTCCAAAAGAGAACAAGTGTTCTTACGCTAAGCTGTTCCTTCAGCTGTAGTGATGTGATATTTTAGAGTCATGTCTCCCTGTTCTCTCTCTCTCTCTCTCTTTTTCTGTCTGTGTGTGTGTGTACATGTGTATGAGTATGTGTATGAGTGTTGTGTGTGTACGTGTGTAACTGCTAAATTATTGACTTAAAAATTCTTCAGTAAGCTTAACTATCATTTTATGGTTGTTACCAGCTTACCTATTAAGTTTTGTTTTGTTTGTTTGTTTTGCTTTTCAATCAAGCATTTAAAAATATTTTATCTTTCAAAAACTTAATATTTCTATTAATTCACTGAGAATTTCATAAAATGTCTTTTGATCAGATTCACCACTACCCCCAATCAGAGTCTTCATAGCTATCTTACATTTCCTGTGGCTTAACAATCAGCCTTACGGCAGTCATTGGTGGCACACGCCTTTAATCCTAGCACTTGGGAGGCAGAGGCAGGTGGATCTCTGTGAGTTCGAGGCCAGCCCGGTCTACAGAACGAGTTCCAGGACTGACTTCATAGCTACTGAGAAACTCTGTCTCAAAAAAATACAAAAAGAAAAAGAAAAAAAAAAGAAAATCAGCCTTACTAATCCCTATATTGCTTTGTCAGATTTTTTTCTGTTAGCTGTGAGGATTCTCAAAATATTTAATAACAAAACCCACACAACCATCAACAGATCAGAACGATGGCTAACTAACCAGCAGGCATTGCATCTATTTGTATCAGTATCACCACAATGCAAACTGATGAGCAACAGACTTCCTACAGCTATCTTTTCTTTCCTTAATTAAATTTCATCTTTGAAAATTCCATACACATATATAATACATTCTGATCAATTCACCTCGAACCTCTTGTCACTGCTGTCAACCCCGCCTTTCCCCTACAAATACTCTTCTCATATTTGTATCTTTAACCAGGGCCATCTCTGTGCTTATGGAGTTGGTAGATAGGGAAGCTGAGACAAAGACTGGCTCTCCTCCAGAATTTCTCAGTAGCCAATAGTGCAGTAGGAAGGAATACGGCCCTGCGAGCCCCTCCCCTGTTGATAATTGACTGTTGACAAGTCCGGTCTTGAGCAGGCTCTGTGCAGACAGCATCAGCTGCTGTGAGATGATGATTATCAGTTAGTAAGGCTTGGTATGGAAATGCATAGCCTAGTCAGAGGTATTTGCTTATATACATATCAAATCTCATATCTTAATGACTGGTGATGACACCTGTCTTCAACACTGAGGCCACCTGAAAGAGGTAATTTATGGGTGTGCAATTGTAATTGGCATAATTTTCTAGGAGCCTTACCACCTGTGCTATTTAAAAAACCATATATAGTTTTCCTCTAATTACTAAAGTAATAATCTTCTATGGCACTAACAAGGGAAATTTCTATCATTCCAAAGTAACCTCCCCGCACCATGCATTAATGAACACAAATAATCTCTCTCTCAAAATATGTGCAGTAACTGTGCTCCTTTTTTTCTCAATATATTTTGATGGTGTCTTTAGATGCTCTTTAAGACTGAGACTTTTAATCACTGTCCAACATTAATGAAACCATGGTTATCTTGACATTTCCTCCTTCCTTTAGATGTCAAGAGGGATTGCTTCAATCCCTCCTTTGCAGGTGCCCCAGTCCTTCTGGTCCTCACCAGGCCAACCCTAGGACTTGCTAAGCACTCTGCCTACTTTCTGTCCATGGCCATAGGGTTATATAAGGATGGAGAAGAGCTGCTCTCACTTTAAATACATGGCCCCGTCTTCTTGTTGGCCTTGTGTGCTAGTTGGCATTTGGATGACATTTCCTGGTGCTATTACTCATCTCTTTCTCCCAGATTGTTTTACTTTCCTTCTCTCTTCTGGAACCTTCAGTGCCTCTTCCCTTTGTTCTGCTGTCAATTGATGTAGTTTCTCTGTGCTTTAAGTCAAGGAGATGATTCATCCTTTGACCTTTCCCACTGTTACATTTACCAGTTCACTTTCACCTTGGCTCACATGCTCCCATTTCTTTCTGCTCTGGGCAGACCATCTGTGCTAAAAGCTTGGGTTAGGCCAGCCACTGGTCCTTCATTCTGTACCCCTCACACTCTTAGAGAGTCCTTCCAAGCTGTTTCCTCCACTCCTCCATGTCATCAAACTTTTCCTCAAACTCACTCTCCTTCCTTCTAGCTATTGCACTGTTTCCTTTTGTATCAAAACAAAACTCATCAACATTGTTTTCTGTTAACTCTGCCAATTCCGTCTCTTCTACTCTCCTTGGATCTATGCTAATCAGGTCAATACCGTTCTAACCAGAATACATCCATCTTTGTATTTGTTGAGAAAACAGTAACTGCAGAGTAAGACTTGGTTTCTTTCTTTATCTTATGCTTCCCATCCAATCTCTTTATAAATCTTGTTGATTCTATTTTTCACATACATCGCCAATTCTACTGCACCTCACTCTCTCCAGTGACATTACTTTGTATTAGTCTTCATTTGCTGCTGTAACAAGCTAGGATAAACTTAGTAGCTAATAGACAACAAAGACATGTTATCTTAAAGTTGGAAATGACTGCATTCTGAAGTGAGCTTTCATATCTGCGTTCTTGTTTCCTGGTTTCCCCAGATTCTAGAGGCTGTCTACATTCCCAGGTTCATGGTCCTTGCTCTGTCTTCAAAACCAACAACAAAGTATGTAGTAAGAGGCGTGGGCCATGTTCCTGGTGCCCGGCTCAGGTGCCTGACACAGGGCCCCTTGTTCCGTCCTGCTAGCTTACACCCGAAATAAACACACAAAAATTGTATTAATTAAATTATTGCCTGGCCCATTAGTTCTAGCCTCTTATTGGCTAACTCTCACATATTCATTTAACCCATCTCCATTAATGCATATCGCCACTTGACTGTGGCTTACTGGCATGAGTCTAACCAGTGTCCGTCCTAGACAGGGGAAATGAGGCATCTGCCACACTTCCCTTTTTCCCAGCATTCTGTTCTGTCTACTCCGCCCACCTAAGGGCTGCCCTATCAAAAGGCCAAGGCAGTCTCTTTATTCAACCAATGAAAGCAACACACAAACAGAAGGACCTCCTACACCAAAAGTACTTTCAAATCCAATCCTCCTGACCTTGGCTTCTCTCTCTCTCTCTCTCTCTCTCTCTCTCTCTCTCTCTCTCTCTCTCTCTCTCTGGTACCTTGTCTTCCTCTGGCTCCACTGCAATACTCTGAGATGGTCTTCCCATCCCAAGATCTTTAACTTGATCACATCTACAAAGTCCCTTCTGCCATGGAAGAGAACTTATTGACAAGAACTACGGATTAAGGTGGAGACATCTGGGGGTTGGGTGCGTTGTTCTGGCTATTCTAACACCTAATCAAGCTTGTTTATATAGTATCCTAACTAGTCTCTCCTAATGGGGATTGTTTTTATGGTATCCTAACTAGTCCCTCCTTCTGTAGTTGCTTCACTACAATCACTACATATTTTCACAGCCTTTGCACTGTTAGATAGTCTGTGGCTCTTGGGAGGAGCATTGTCAGCTCAAGTAGGTAACTTTCACCTAAACTATATATGTATGCATGAGGTCACTGTGATCCTCTTTAAACATAAATCCCGTCACGTCACTCTTTAGCTCAGAGCTTGTACATGTCTGCAGTCTCTCTCTGAATACATGGCACAGGACTTTTAGAGACCTCACAGTTAGTGGTTTGCTTAGTACTGTCTTGGAAGACCTGGTGAGAAATCTTGTTCCACCCCAGGTAACTCAGTCCTTCACTGATCCCATAGCTGCAAACTGCTGTTTCGTTGGTCTTTGGATTCTAGCACTGTTTAGTGTTGGTCCTACCGTTTGCTGTCCTTGATGTGGATTCTAATGGCAAGTTTGTTGTCACTGCTTTTGTTCTTTCCTGTTTTATGCTTTGACTTTCTGTCCTCTTAAGCATTTATTCTATTTTTTGATTATGTATTTATATGTACATGTATGGATTTGTGCATATTAGTGCAGTGTCCAGAAAGAGGGAGGTCAGGCATTTAGGAACTAGGGTTACAGGCAGTTGTTAGCCAAGTGTTATGGAAACTGGGAATCAAACTCAGGAAACCCAGGATGTGCTCTTAACCTCTGAGCCGTCTCTTCAGCCTGGCTTTCTCTTCTTTTTAATATCCTATAATTTTTCCACTGGGACCTTTTAAGTGATTATGCCAGCTGATAGTGTCTTTGTGTGTGTAGCACTGTAATTATGTTTTTATCAAGTCCTCTTCCCCTCACAGTTCTCTGCAGAAAATTACTAGTGAGTGGGAGGGGTTCTATGTAAACGTTCAAGCTTTGCATTAGAGACTTGCTCTGTCTTTCACAAGGTCTGGGGACTTGCTTGGGGTCCTGAAGCTGTGTCTACATCGACAATTGGAAGTTGCTGTTCTTTCATTGTCCTTCTGGCACAAACTAAACAAACACTTCTTACTCTGATGGCAAAACTGATTCAAAGCTGAAATATTCCTGGGTTTTAGTAGAAGAAAAGATGGGATTGAAAGGAAACAAACACAGGAGACCAGAGCAGTAACCCTCAAACTGTGGTTCAAGATCCTAAGGGTTCCCAAGACCCTTCTAACAATTCTTTGATGTCAAATGGGTTTTCTTAACAATAGATGCATTATTTTCTGTTTCGAGTTTCGCTCTGTCATGAAGGAATATTGTTGTTTTCTAGAGGATTAGAAAAGAACTTATGTCTTTTATTAAGACAGGCAGGCATTAAGGACATATTGCGGGACTGTAGAGCCGTGGCTCTCTTATCAGTTAAGCTCTTTGAGGGAGGAAATAAACAATTATTTGTTAATAATGTGCTTCATAGTAATATGTGTCAAATTGCATTATTGTTTAAAATAATAAATTTGTTTAAACTTTTCAGTTTTATTTCCTAACAAGGTGATTGCCATTAGTTATTACACAAATAAAAATTACCTCTTAGTGTCCTGGGTGAGTCTTATGGACACAAATGGGTCCAGAGAGCAGAGCCCGGGGGAAGCTCTAGTCCCCGGAACTTTGCTTGTAGAATGCAGCCTGCTCAGATTCAGCTGCAGCACCGCCTGGGCCCATTCTTCCTCCAGAGTCTTTGCTGGGCGGTTTCTGTCCTCCTCCAAGGAATGGCAGCAGTGCTTCTGATTACTGGGGATCGGCCCTCACCGTTCAGGGTTCCTTCTGGAGAGCACAGATTTTTCTAGAGAGCCTAGCAATAGTTGGTGGAAAGGCCTAAATCCTTCTCTGAGGCACGGTACCCACAGGCAGTTGTCTACCGTGTACCCGTGTGCCCAGCATGTTCTTCCTGGAGGTGGCACAAAGCATTGTAGGAGCGTTGCTGAAGGGGCAGGCAAAGGAAATGCTGTAAGGCCCTGTGTTGTCTCTACCCCTAATTTATTTTATTTTTATTTTTTTTAAATATTTATTCATTTATTATTATATATACAATATTCTGTCTGCATGTATGTCTGCAGGCCAGAAGAGGGCACCAGGCCTCATTACAGATGGTTGTGAGCCACCATGTGGTTGCTGGGAATTGAACTCAGGACCTTCGGAAGAGCAGGCAATGCTCTTAATCGCTGAGCCATCTCTCCAGCTCCTCTACCCCTCATTTAATGCCAAAGCTGCGCACAGGAAAGAAGTATCTCCTCACCTTCTAGTCTTTTCCACAGAGGAGCTGGTAGTTGCTGAAGACTCTTCTCTCCTACAAGAGATGCTTTCTTCCTTTTGATGCTGTTTCTGGATTTACAAAGGTTTCAAAAATCCTAAAATTTAATAAGGCTAGTTGTACAGTTATGGTTTTGAATAGTTGTGGTTATTTGAAAAGCTTTTAAATGTGCTGTGGAAATTTATAGATTGTATGAAGGAATGTGTACTTATTTATGTATATTTACCATATAAATGTGTGTATGGCCACATAAATCCAGAGTACTAAGTCCTTTAAGAATTAAAATACTAATTTGAGTCCTAATCAGAAATTTTTGCTAATTTGATTTTGTTACTTAGTTTATTATTTTTAGGGTGAATAGTTATAAAATATTTGTCAGATAATATTTATTTAAAAAAAATCATTCAAAGGAAAACATTTTAAAATAAACATGTTTTTCTGCGTGGGATGCTGAGGTCATCAAATGTAGATAGTAAAGTTGAGATATAGAGAGGTGGGTGATGTACCCAAGAGGCCCCACGTGTTTAAGACCCCTGCAGGAAGAAGAGTCAGGATGATACTCTAGGTTCTTGCCCTTCTTCTCTCTGCTGAAATCAGACATTCAACCTTACCCAGCGTGTTCTTCACTCTGGTCATGATTGATGTTTTCTTAGATGTTTGATGGATGTTGAAAACTCAAGACAGTACTGAACCATGTGTATCTCCTTGTATACATACCTATGAAAATATGATTTGTTAATTAGGCATATAGCAAGATTAAAAATAATCACTAATCTTAAAATAGCATAGGCTATTAACAGTATATGTAATGGAAGTTATTTAAAGGCTATGGGCTGTTTTTAGAATTTTCCATGTAGTGTTTTTGGATTATGGATATCTGAAATTGTGGGGAACAAAACCAAAATAAGATAAGAGGGGCACTACTGTAATTATTGCTTAGATTGACATTTATTTATTTATTTATTTACTTACTTACTTATTTATTTTTAAGGCAGGGCCTTGTCATACAGCCCAGCCTAGCCTCGAACCCACTATGTAATCCAGATCAGCCTAGAACTCACGATGATCTTACCACTCTAACTTTCCACCGGTGAGAAAATAGGCCTGCACAGGCATGCCAGGCTAGAAGTAGCATCTTTATTAAATTAATCAAGTGGTCAAAATGCTTACGATAAGATACTAATAAGGCTAAATGGCATAGCTGAAATCAATATTAAATTGTTATATTAAAAAAGTAGTTTGCCATTTTATAAGCATACTGAAGAATTTTGTTTCATCTGATCTTTTTAGCCATGAGGAGAGGATTTTACTGAACTGTTAGATGCATTGAAAGGCATTTCTGAGGTTCTAATATATGACATTGAGACCAGTAAGTATGATGAACTTTGTGATTTTAAGAATCTTTTTTTTCTCCTCAAGTCTCTATTTACCATTCTAATAATTGGCATAATAATGACTGAATGTGGCCAGTCCTCAACAGGGAAATTCCCTATTACTGAACCTGGGGCTGATATGATATGCCTACATCAGGGAGATTAGCTAGGAATACTTACAAACTGGTGTGATTTTGTATTCAGAGAATAACAGATTCCTACATTACATAGCCTGTTTATGGAAAGCCTTAAATTGGACATATGTGTTTCTTTAGGATATGACTAGAAATCTGTAGGATTTCATTTTGGAAGATTTTTGAATGCTCTAATAGGATCATTTATGTTCTTTATTAAACAAAATGTAAGATACACTTTAAAGATGTAAGACGGATTGTTATAGGGTACGCAGCCGCTACATAAATTCATATTACTATATGGAAAATTGTAAAAGCTCTATCTTAGTGTGTTTCTTATATTTCATACGACACTATTTTCATTAATATTTATAAAAAGGAAAATCACAATTTATATACATATGAATTGCCTTTATATATAACTAGGTAGAAACTGTAAATATAATTATATATAACATATATATATAAAATATTTGTGACTGAATCTTTATCTATTGTTTAAATATCAAGAAGTCTCAAAGATTCTTGCTATGATTAACATAGCTACTATATGCTAATGAACTTTTAACTACTTATTTTTAGCAAGTTGTCTTTGTCAAGAAGAACTTCCTGTGACCCGTCTAAGTCACCGTTAACAGGCTGATTACCTCCCTCAATAACAATGGCAGTAGCAATAGGGACCAGAGTGATCAGATTTTCTACTTGGAATTCATTATAATAAGTACTGTTTTCCTGCATGGGAAATGCAGTGCTGCAAAGATCTGATCATTGGATGTAAACTGTTTCCTGTCTTGCTACTATTTCCCTATTTTCCCTTGTGCTTGCTAATCATGGGAATTGCTGCTTGGGACAGTTTGGTGGAGGCATGGCGCAGTCCCATGTTCCCCTACACCCTGTGTGTTACTTGCCCTAGATGAGGTCTGTCTCTCCTTATGGAATTACGTCCCTTCACTGATGGTTTCAGAAAAAAGTGGCCCATGAACACAGAATAAGCTCCATCAAAACCATAAGCTGTTGAACATTAGTTTCTGAGTAGGTTTCTGAGTTGACTGGGCTGGGTCAGGTCATAAGAGAAGTGTATAGAGGCCAGAAGATGCAGGTCACTGTATGAAGCCACAGTTTGAGGGACATGCCACTTTTCTGGGGCTCCTAGGACATCCTTTATAATCAGGTAGTTGGATGTCCTTGCCTGGGAGAGACTAGTTTGGGCAAATGTCAGGAAAAATGTTAAGCAAGAAAGCAACCAGGATGTACTAAGAGTAAATATCAGTGTCTGGCAGAGCATTGTCAGTCAGAGCTGCTAAGAAGGAGCAGCTCAGATGTCAGTAGCACTGGGAAATTTAGCACTCAAGGCCTTATTGTTAAGGTCCTTTTGGATGAGACTGTAGTTGGTTTTTTTCACTCTGTCTCTTTGCTCTTCGGGGGCCCACCACCTAGCTCCAGAATAAACACACAGAGACTTAGTCACTCATGAATGCCCTGACCTTAGCTCGGCTTATTTCTAGTCTGCTTTTCTTAAATTATCCTCCCTACCTTATGCCTCTGGGCTTAAATACCTTTCTTTCCTTCTTAATCTGTGGCTGGGTGGCTGGCCCCTGGCATCATCCTCTCCTCCTTTTTCTCGCCTCTCTCTCTCCTTCTCTCTCATACTCTCTGCCTGGCAGCCCCACCTATTTCTCTCTCCTGCCTAGCTATTGGCCAGTCAGATCTTTATTAGATCAGCCAGGTGTTTTAGACAGGTAAAGTAACACAGCTTCACAGAGTTAAACAAATGCAACATAAAAAAGAAAACAACAATCTCTGCATCATTAAGCAAATATTCCACAGCATAAACGAATGTAACACATACTGAACTAATATTCCTCAACATGAGACAGTCTAATATATCCCAAGAAAGATCCTGGCTTGTGTAATTGAAAATTTTCAGGAAGAGTCTGCAGGTATGGGCCAGACTAAGAGGCCCAAAATAAAATGTCAGTCAGATCTGAGTCTTAACTCCCTCCATCTCTCAAGTCTTGTTTCTTATCATTGAAATACTGACCCAGTATCTTCTGTAAACTACATTGATAGGATTGCATGATTAGGGTATTTTGTCCTCTCAGTCAATTTAATAAAGAATTTAATTTCTCTATTAAATTAATAAAAATAACACATGGGAAAACCATGAAATGATAAAAAAAAAGCTAGCAGTTGTTCCTGGCTTACTGATCTAAGGCTACGGCTTGTGTTTAGCATTATGATAGCGTGACGATGTGGAAACACCAGCCTTGGCAGAGAAGCCTCGTCTAACCAACCATCAGCTCAGTCTGGGTAATTCCTAAGTAGCATGCCAACCACATTCTCTTCTGAAATGTGACAGACATGGACACTTCTCATGACATCCACCAGCACACACTCTGCACTGAATAGCCATTCTTTGTTCCTTAACATTCTGTGCCTTAGGAGTCGTTCTGTTTTGCCTAGGAGAAACCAAGGCTCAGAGTGGCTAGCAATTTGGCAGACATCATTGAACTAAGACACTGTAGAGCCAGACTTGAAATCTAGCCAGGCAGAAACCAGAGCCCCCATTCTATTCCCAGTCTCTCTCCAGCAGCTCTTTAAGTCTGATGGGGTCTGTGAGTCACTATGCATTTCTGTCATGTGGACGGGAGCCTCTGGTAACTCCATGCTGCCCTTGGTGCTGTGAGAGAGGATCGCTCTTGTGGACGCCTTGAAGATGCAGTTGCATGTGTACCCGTGCGGGCTGGGCATTCAGAGCATCCATCCTCACGGCAGCTGCCACACTCCAGTTGAAACAGCCCCTGAGGCTGTCTGAAGAAAGGAAGAAAATCGAAGCCCTTCAGGACCGCTTCGATACGCTTCCAAGAGGCACCTCTAGATAAACAAGTAAAGCACAAAGGTTCTTACTTGTGTTGTCTTTAAAGTAGTTGAATTTTTCCCTTTAGGTTTTAGAACATATGTAACCCCAACACAGCACTTTCCGTGTGGGCTGGTATGTGCATTTGTTACATTTTTTTAGAGCCCTTCTGAAAGCTGAAATAGGTGCACATTCTCTCTCGAGTGGTGTGCTTGCCTGGAATTCTGACAGTTTTGGACTTAATTCTTCAGCTGCCTTCCACGGGGATGGAGGCTTCGAGTTACGCAGTATCTGCCCTAAAGAGAACAGGCTGAAATAGCGTCTTAAGTGGGGAAATGAAGGAAATATAGCATGGCAAATCCAATACTAGGCAAATAGTTCTGTAGTTGAGAATTATTTTGATGTGTATGGAAATATAGGGCTTGCTTTCATTAGATGTGTTAGGACATACAAACATTGATGTATCCTGAGTGACCTTTTTTTGAATTTTGCAATTTATTTATTGAAACCTTATATATACATTGTTTGGCTGTAGAATTCTAAAATCATATTTTCCAAAATTTATCCCAAATCACAGAATGATTATAGCAAAGGAATACATTAATCATTCAATTTTCTCCTCAATGTGTTATATAGTGAATTATTTGCTCATTTGGTAAACATTACCTCATCAGCTTCTTCACCTTCTTCATCATAATCATCATCATCCTCCTCAAGTAAAGTACAGCACTGATCTTGGGATTATCTGCTCCCGTAAAAAGTGACGACATTTTTATATGAAGGACCCTATATGCAGAAGATGAAGCCCTTCCCTAGCACCATGTAGAAAAGTATTGGTAATAGGAGAGCCAGAGCCTTGATCTTGATTCAAATGGGAAGGAATTGGTGAGGCCATACACGCAGACTTAGGATTGGACAACAGTCTCCCGGGTTGTATATAGGTGCCATTCTGTCTGTGAAGTGCTTGGCCCCTGGGTGATTAAGGCAAGCACATTGCCTGATGATGCCTGGGAATTCAGCAAAGGAAATAAAGGGAATTTGTGACCACAGACTGTCTTGCAGACGAGCACAGGCTGGATGCAGAGATGATTTCTATCTAAGAATTGGCTAGTCCTGTAGCGACAGTCTCTCCATCAGCTGTTCCCTAGTGCCAGAACATAGAGGACGCAGAAAGCAGAAATACAGTTCATAAAAAGCTCAGGAGGTGAAGTGGAGAAGGTGGTCACCTAGAAAGCCTTGAGGAATATTCGGACTTGCTTATTGAGCATCAAGGAGTCCTCCAAAAACTGAGAAATGTAGAGTGGTCTTGTGTTGTGAGTCCGTCATCCCCTTCAGCGGCGAAGTGGTTGACTAGAGAGGCGCTAAGTATAGAGACGTGGAGACAGCATTGGGTGGTTAGGAAGGATGATGGTTAGGGTCAGGAGCAACGATCAGTGGGATAGGAAGGGAAGTATAGCTACAGGCCTATGTAAACATGCCTTGGCTGCCTGGCTGTGGGCCAGAGGGTGAGAAGTGACCTCTCACTGAGGCCCAGCCTGCAGGGGAGTTACTGGCAGAATCACAGTCGGAGCACAGAATCTGGGGGATAAAGGGAGTATAGTGAAACAGTGGCAGATTCATTGGGGACCACTTGTTCAGGATCAAGGTAAAGCATTCAAGGCAAGATATTTAGTTGACGTTAAGGTTCTGTTACTTGTACTTGAATAGAAGGTACTGCTTTTAGAAACAAGGAGAAGGGGAGAAGAATGGCAGGGTACAGATGTAGTTAGTAACATTAGAGAGGGGCAAGAGAGATGCTAATGGAGGGAGCCGAGGGGTGAGGAGCCCTGTGCGGACTGGTTCTGAGTAGGGTGTGGAAACGGGTCCTCAGCAGGAGGAGGAAAGCGAGGTTAATGTCAGGAGTGGAAGGTGACCTCAGCCGTATGGCTCTGAAGGGAACCGATTCTAAAGTTCCCTGTGGGTATCAGCTTTGTTGGGTGCTCACGTGATATTTTTATATAATCTATATATACTTCTGTCTGAACATTAAATCATTTCTGTAAGTTAAATTGTCTCAGGGTTATGTACCTAATATGGTATAAAATATTGTACTGGGCTGCTAAGAAAATCATGACAAGGAAAAGAGCCTGTATTTGTTCCCTTTCCACCTGAGGGAGGTTGATACCTAGGAGTGGAGGCTGCAGGCAGGGAGGACTAGCTTCACCCTGAATGTTTGGAATGCCATGGAATCAGGACCCCACAGATAGGGATGGGCCTGCCTCTGACAGATATGATTCATGAAGCTATTCTGGCCTTGGCTGACCTCAGGTGCATGATCTCTTCAGATGTGTTGCTGGGTGCTTTAGTGGGAACATTGGCAGTAGATGGTGTGTGGTCTCCGTCTTAGAAGTAAAAAGAGGCAGTGGCTGAACGTTGAAATCATCTTCAGAAACATGAGCTCTGCAGTAAATGGAGAAAGTAGGTGGTGGAAGATGAGGCCTTTTGTTTGTGACGATGAAGCCCCAGGACATGAGGATTATCAGAGCCAGTTCCAGTAAAGATTATTAAGAATCTATGAACTCTTTTTTTTTCTGCTTACCTATCAGGTTCAGAGTCTCTTGGGTAATGACATTGTTCTCAGTGAGTTTGTGGACTCAGCTTTATAAAAGCCATTTTATGTTTTATCATAAATATCATAAATTGGGCTCTAGAATGTTGCTATAGTAGCTAATAGTTTTTCATTGACAATGAAAGTTACACTTCTCCTCATTCAAAGATTTATTTACCTTAAAAAAATAAACAAACCAAAAAGCATACCTAGGGAAACATCATTAGTGTTTTCCTTAGCCAGCGGGGATCCTTTTGACCATTAGTATTCTAGGCAATTCATCCCCAAAGGGCAGTTTAAATATAAATACCTGGTGTGACTTCGTGAAGCAAAAACAATCATTACTGCTTTAATGAATTCAGAAAGGAGGTGTGCATTTCCTGGGAGGAGCGGGCAACCTCTGGAACAAGACCCTATGAAGACTACAGCTTACTCACTACACTGTAGAGATGAGGAAATCACAATAAAGGAAGAACAATCAAATGCTATTACAAAGTCATTAGCTGCTCAGATCCCACCTTCTGGGATCCCCTCCCCATGGTGTCTCAGCTCTGAGGATAGCCCTCCCTGGCTGGTCCTACATCTGGCTCTCTAGTTCTTCACTGTTATTGGCATTGGCAAATTATTTCCAGTGTCCTTGACATTCCAAGAGCGAGGGGGAAAGGGTGGGAATACCAGATGCTTTGGCTGGATCTGCTGCTGGTCTGCTTGCTCACGCAGACATGAACTAACAGATTTGTTGATCCTGGGATGGATGGATGGATGGGTGGATGGATGGATGGATGGATGGATGGATGGATGGATGGATGGATAGATGGATGGATGGTGTTAATGGATTTCTCAACCTTGGATCTCCATGGAGCCCTTTCTGTTGCCCTCATGATGGGACTGGCCTTGCAGACTGGCAGCAAAACCACTGTGACACAAAACACCTTAGAGAAACAAACCTTCAGTTTTTCTCCTCAACTCCTGAAGGAGAATCTGGTTGTTTGCTGTGTCCTCTGTGCACATGCATGCACATTAGGGAGCGCTAGTTCACCTCAGCAAGGCAGGTAAACCCAGCACTTGGGGACAGAAGAAGGAAGCTAACCTTAAATTTGAGATTAGTCTGGTCTATGTAATGACTTCCAGGCCAGTCTATGCTATTTAACAAGCTATTTCTTATAAACATACTTACTTCAGACGATTGATAATGCTAAATTAGTTTCAAAATTATTATGTTTCAAAAATTATCTCTGAAATAAGCTACTCAGATATTTATATAAACTGATTTTTGCATGCTTCTTTGTTGTTGTTGTTTTGGCGAATTCTATTGCTATTTATGTGGAATGGGTAGGGATTATTTCTATGTAGGCCAGGCACTGTTCCCAGGTACACATCACCCTTTGCTTCTTAGACCCAGCTGCAGTACCACGTGCCTAGTACCAGTTTTTGGCAACAGTTCACAGAGGCAAGAGCAGTCTTTGCAGAATAGATAGCAGGATCGTCTAACTGCATGTCTGTTCCCTGTCAGCTCAGGCATCCATCAGGATGTCTTGTGTACTCTGACAGTTCTCATGTGCAATTGGATCTGTCAGTCTGAGTATAGGGCTGTGTGACTAGGGCCAGAGCTGTGTTTTCTGTCTGGGGGACTCAACTGTTTCAGGAGGAGAGTTAATTTGTATCCTTGTCTTTGTCTGTCAGCCAAATGGAGAGATGAGGGTGTTTAGGAATGGGGTCAGAGCAAGTGGGTTACTTCCTTCATCTTCCTGCTGCATTCCTAATAGTTCCGCAGCATCATCTCACTGATACAAAGAAAATGCACTCAAGTAAAATAAGGGCTCTCAGGTTGTATCAAAGAAAATGTTCTCAAGGAAAACGAGGACTCTCAGTCGGAACCAATTGTGCTGCCTGTGTGGACTGACTGTCCACTTCTGTGTAATAAGGAAAACCTTAAGAACTGGCAGGTTTGAATCAGATGATGAGTTCCTTAGTCCCATGCTAACATGTTCCGTTTTCTTAGGATCCATGTGTTCTGCAGGAATATTAATGGGAGACTAAGGCAGCCATAGAACAAAGGCAGACACTTTCTGTTACTGCCCAGCATAGAGCAGGGACGGAGGGGACAGGAACTCAGAACCCTTTTTCCTCCTGCAGTGAAATTCAGCAACAGCTACAATAAACCTCCCACACAGAAGAGTGACGTCATCCCCTCTATTGGCACCAAGCTAATGGGCTTGAGCTCCACATTCAGTGGGAAAGTGGGTGATGTAACTCGGAGATGGGAAAGCAGATGCTTCCAAGGCTAGACTTGAAAAATAAAGTTCAGGTTTCCTCTGTTCAGAACCCAGTTGCAACCAGTCATAAATCATATCCGAGACTCAGGAAATGGTCCCCTTCCATCTGGGACTGTGCTCTTCTGAGGGAGATGCTGCATTAAACCGTTTTGCCATGTGGAGCATATGTTTGCAGCATTCTCTAATTTATTCACAATCACAGGTGATTTAAGTCCTAACACCCCCTTGCCATTCTGCTCACAAATGAGCAGAATAAGAAAGACAAGGGGAGCTGGATGCTGGAGAGAAGCAGTGTAGATATCGCTTGATACATTCATTGCTTGGTAAATAGATGAGGTAATGTAAAACAAAAAGCCTAGCAGAAATAGACTCGTTTTCAAGGACAAGAACAAGCATAAACAGTCCAGTGACAATTGACTTGTTCACATTAATATGAATAATGTACCAAACTTGTGCAGTGCACTTGGTTCGTAAAGCCTTTCTCGTAGCTGGTATATATCACAAACCAGGAAGTAAGACAAACTGTAAATTAAAGTGGATTCTTTCCAGTTACTGCAAATAATTCTTGTCTTGCCCTGCTGATATTTGTCTATGCCTGGAACTATATCAGGGCCTCACCCTTAGCCAAAGTCCCTGTGCCTCTGACCTGAAGGTATTGGGGAGTGTAATACTCATGCCCATACATTTACCTCTGTCTGAAGGTGACATATTGGATTCATTGCAAGTACAGGATCGAGTTACTTGCAAAGGCTTCTGTGTGGCCCATCTGTGTAGAGCATCACTTCAAGCAGTCTGCCCAGCTCTCTGGTTTGCCCTGGGGAGCAGCAGGAGGAATACATCCTCTCAAGGACTGGGGATCATTTGGTGGTGGTAAAATTACTGGCAGACTTTGACTGAAGAGTGCATCAAACCGTTGACATTCCTTTTCCCTTGATTGTTTTTAATATGGTGACTCATCTTCGACTGGTATGAGGTGGGGTGGTGGAGTGCTGGCTGGCTGTTTGATCCAAATGCTCAGCAGTTCTTCTGGACGGTGAGTTCCTAGTTGGTAGGTCAGGCTGGCTCTGTCAGGACTCAGAAACTCGGTACCTCAGTGATAATGAGATGCCCACTTCCATTTTGTTTCCCAGAGAATTTTATTTTTTATCAAGGACAGCTTGTTTCCCTAAGCTACATTTTTAAAATTTGTAATCATAAGGCCTTCCCAAAGAAATTACCTATATATTATTTATCTCTTGTAGACATGACACCACCCTTACTGAATTTTTCAGTTTCAAACACTTTTCATGTGGGGACATTTAACTTAATGTGGTTCCCACACCCAACACTATTTCCATATTATTTTCCAAACCCAAAATAATTAGGAGTGTCCAGAATTATTTCAAGGACTATGCTTTGTATTCCCTTCGGATTTTTTGTTCGCTTGTTCCTGTTGATCCTGCTGATCATTCATATGGGCAAGGCGTTTGTAATTGTTGTTAGTGAAAATGTCTTAGATGCTAAAACCATAGTAAAAACAAATGCCTCTATGGCGTGGTATACTGGGAAGAACATGCACAGAAACTGTGTGGAAATTTTTAGGATAGAATTTGGTCCAGCAAAATCCACCACATTCCTGAACGTTTGATCCAGGGATATTCAGTTCCCCAAAGGTGGCCGTTGTCTCCTTCAACACTTTCCCACTCTTCGGAAGTCTCCTTTTCCAAGCACTGACTGTTAATTCAAAGGGCAGCCTGAGACTTGGCCCTCAGTTTAATCCTTGTCTACCCATTCTCTGGATTGCTAAATCATCTCTTCATAAGAACTACTATTTTCTTCACTCAGTAAATGGCACAGGTTTTTCTAAGTTTTATGATGGTATCACTTGTGAGAAAATTGTCCCAATTTACTCAATATCTTAAAACTGTAGAAAACCAAGCGTATGATTTAGAATCTCCACAACGAACAGCTTATGTTCAATTGTTATTTTAAGACTACAATCAGTACTTCTATGTCTCTCTCTAAAGGCTGAGAAACACATCCAGTACTGAGGCAAGGCTGTGACATCAGCAGCTTCACAAAAGCTTCCTTCTCTAAATGTGATGCTTTAGAACGCATTGTTTGCCCGCATTTGAACTGATCTCAACTGATCTCATGTATTAAGTGCTGCTATAAAAACAGAATTCTGTTGCTGTTTGTCCCCAGTGTCTTCTCGTGACTCCACAAACTTCCTCAAAATTATCTCATAATAAATTTCTTGTTCATTTTTCTCTAAGCACAGTTCATATTTGTGCTTGCTTCTCTAAGTGTTAGGCTATGAGGTTATGCTGATTACATCTTACTGCATAAGCATTGGTGGCTCTTCTTGACTGGGACATGGAAAGACTTCAAGCCATTATTGACTAACCAGCTAAGTACAAGCTAGCTGTAGAGCTGACATCATGATACTTGAACTGTGTAATTTAGTGTTTTACTCTTGAGGTGCGGAGTAAGGCAGGGGTCCTACTTATATCAGATCTGTTAAGTATTGTGCTGGATGTCACTGTCATTTCAGTACGGGGCTAATAAGAATACAAGATATAAGCATTCATGTCACATTAGAATGATACCAGTGCTTATGTGAAACTCTGAAGAAATTATCCAAAAGCAGTGGCTAAAATTAGTAAGTCAAGTGTCAAATTTACAGATGCCAAAGTTTTGTTTATTTTTACAGACAGACATTCACTATATAGTCTAGACTTCCCTCAAATTTGTGATCCTTTGCTCCACCTTCCTGAGTGCTGGTATTACAAGAATGTACCATATCTAATATTTAAATATCCTAAAGCTAGGCAATGGGTGCATGGATATTGGTTATATCCAATTTTTTTTGGATGCTTGAAATTTTTCACAAAAATACAATGTAAAAAACTTAGTTTTATTTTTCTATTATTAGTAAAAAAGTAAATAAATAGAAATTGGAAAATTCCTATTTTCAGTAGAGATACAAATAACACATAGGGAATTAACCTAACAAAAGATTACTGGCACAGAGCTTTTTTACTGGGGGAAAAATACATAAAGGCATCCCCAAAGCAAATAAATATTGTAGGAGGCTTTTAAATACAAATTGATGTATTTAATTAGAATAGAATAGAAATAGTCCTGGGAAGACAAAGGCATTTCTGAAAGAATTTTTTAAGGAAGGACTTATCTTGTCTGATTGCAACAGTTATTATAAATCAAGTATATAAATGAATGCATCAGCAGGATGAATAAAGAATCCAGAGATTGATCCACACATGCAGTTTTAAACTAAAGCATCAGGAAAGTAAAGATACCCCTTTTCAGCAAGTGATTAAAAATTGGATCTGTATGTGGAGAAATCAGACATCAAGACCTCTTCCTGTTGGTTTATTTGCCCTGACATTGAGGTAGAACCCAGGCCCTTGAGCATGCTAAGCACACACTCTGTCACTAGCTACCTCCAAGGAATTGTCTCCCCCAGTACTATAGGCATATGTTAGATCAAAATGGGTGAGTATGAAATCATACACGTTCAAGTATCTTTATATGGACTGAGCAGGTTTTGTGCGTGTATACATTTGTATACATTTACATACATATATACACACAAATACATACATACATTAAAAACAAATAAAGAAACCAAGGCCATGGATTTGAGAGACAACAAGGGGGCTTCAAAGAAAGGGTTGGGAAAAGGAATGAAAGGGAGAAAGCAATTTAATTATGTTTTAATTTCAAAAGCTTAGATATTTTAAACAGATGAGTTTAAGACTTAAACCTAATAAACTTTAGAAGAAAATATTCAATGTCCAATAAAGTAATGGTTTCTTAGGGCACAAAAAACATGAAACTCAAAAATATTTAACATGGATGAAAAACATCTTCAAAAGTCATATCTAAGAAAATAACAAGTTAGCTCTAGAGTCGAAGAAAATATCCATGACACATATGATAAAGGACATATGTCCAGAACACACAGAGAGTTCTTAGGGCTTAGTAATTGCTAGGTGCCCCTGTTAGAAAGAGAAGGGTGTATACCTCACTAAAGACAGCCAAAGACTAAGTGAACCAGTTGTGGTGGTGTAAACTACAGTCTCAGCTCTCAGAAGGCTGAGGCAGGAGGATTATGAGTTTGAGGTTGTTCTGGGTTACAGAGGAATACTGACTCAAACAAAGCCAATTGTCCCCACAACAACCATCACTACCACCACTGACAACAACAACAGCAAACTAGGTGAATAATGATTGGAACAGGTCAAAGTGTGAAGGCTTAGTCAATGTCATATATGTAGTTGATAAACTAACAGTCTCTAAGTCATATGGTTAAATGCTTCAAAAAGCTTGAAAATATTTTTGATTCTTTATTCTAGTCATATCACATTCATGGATATCTTTATTTCTTTTTTCTTTTCTTTTTTCTTTTTTTTGTTTTTTGAGACAGTGTTTCTCTGTGTAGCTTTGGAGCCTGTCCTGGCACTAGCTCTTGTAGACCAGGCTAGCCTCATACTCACAGAGATCCTCCTGCCTCTGCCTCCGGAGTGCTGAGATTAAAGGCATGTGCCACCACTGCCCAGCTTCATGGATATCTTTTAATTATGTGTTTATACCTGGGTTTGTTAAGGCAGTTAGAAAACAACCTAAATGATAAATAATATATAACAATTGCAATGTTAGAATGTTATTAATTTCTATTTATAATATTGAAATAGAAAAACTTTTAAATGAATCATACTTAGACAATGCAATGGGAAATAAAATACAATTCCTGAAATCATCAATGATGGTTTTTAATATATCCTTAGAGAAAATAGCCTGAGGAATACAAAGCTTATCAGGCACCATATTTTGATGACTGAATTGTTAATGATTTTGTTTTCATTTTGTGAATGTTTTCCCGAGTTGTTTAGTAAACATATATTGTTTTGAACAATTACATTTAAAACATTTTAAGTTTTAAACAGTATAGAATGCATTTTTGTTAATATTAAATAATAATTCCTGTTATATTTAATTATTATCTCTAATATTAAATATTAATATTAATTTTAGGTAATTATTAATTCTTCTACCAATCCTTACAAGTAACTGCTATGTGGAGAGCATCCTGCTAGCTGCTCTTCAAGTCATAACAACATGAAGGAAGTAGAGCTGTAGTTGACATAGGGATTCAGTACTCATGGCAGAGGGATCTGCTCACCCCCCATCCCAGGTCTGATCAGTGGGGAGTGGCTGCTTGGTGTGATGAAGTTAGACAGAATTTGGACCAATTTCTGACTTCATCTTGCTAACTTAGTAAAATGGTAGGAAAGCAAAAGTGTAGGTTGCATGTTTGCCGTTCTTGACCAGGTTTGGAACGAGGGGAGATCATTGCTTCTACAGATGAGCAGGTCCTGTGTGTTCAGCTGAGATGAGCCCTGGAAAATGTGTACCAGATGATGTGAAGGCAAAAGAAAAGCCTTGGGAGAAGTCAGAAGAGAAGATTATATCTGTTAAAACAATCTAATTTATAAATTCTGTTAAAATGGGCTGCATAAAAGGCATGGCTCATTGAAATATGCCTTCTAGAGTTTTGCCTCAGAAACCAAATAAATGAAAGTCAGAATTGATTTCTGGTTTATAATATGCACTACGCTATTTATACCATAATAGTTACTATCTACGCACACACAATGTCTTCGAGCAGGTGGCAGAAAGGCTGTGTGGCAAAGGAAGGAGATCAGAGGCTGCAGTTAAAAATTTGCCTCTTCCCTAGCCTAACCCAGGACTGCATCTGCCATTCATCAGGGGTCAAATGACCACCCCTTTCTCTTCTGTATCTTCTCTATGTCTTCATGCATTGTCGCCAATGGAATCATGAGAATGAACTCCTCAGGTAATTTGACATTTTACTCATAACTCCACAGTTTAATTTCTGTTCCTACCCAGTGAATTTTAAAGCATTTTGATCATTGAAGGTTGGTCGTTATCCTTTTCTAGAAAACTTAAACTTTTAAACTTTGCTCTTCAACTGTTTTACCATTACCACCCCCTCTGCACATGGCCACGTGAGTGGGGAAATCAATGCCTGGGCTGTGCCACGTCTCTGGGAGGAATAATTTCTGAGGGCCACGGCTTATCTCTGCTTTATTGGCTCTTGCATTTACAACTGACATTTTCACCCCTTTCTTCTCTCAAGAGCTTATTGTTTTTGTTTGATTTTGCTGTGCTTGAACTCCTTGCCGTGATGACACATTTAGGTCTACATGAATCTAATTTTGATGTCAGTTCTTTGGAAAGAAAAATCTGTGTTTCCCCATCTCAGTTTTGAATCATAATAGCTCAAGCTTTGAGAATGAGGCAGCGTAGAAGCCAAGAGCCTCCCTAACTTGTAAATCCCCATGTTACATTTAGTGTGCATGTTTTCTCAGCCTCTGTTAGAAGCACAGCCAGACATGAAAATTTGATGCCAATTTTGTGCAACTCATTATATCTTGGACATAGTATTGGCTTTTAAAATCTTTATCATAATCATTTCATTTGGCAGCATGTACCAATGATAAAATATTTTCAAATTTGAAACTGAGAAAGAAAATCGAAATGTTGTATATAATTGTGGGGCGTCCTGTGGTGGTTCCTTTAAAGATGAAATGCTTTTAGATATTGAAAGAACATAATCATGCCTCTGCCAATCATGTCCTCGAGGCATCCCTAGTTCCTCCACTTTCGCTTCATTCTATTGATCTTTCTTTATATATTCAGTGAAAAGTGAGCCCAGGAGAACAGGTGGTGTCCAGTTCAAACATCTTTTTATTAGTGAAGCCCAGAGTTGAGTGGAGGGTGTGTTTTGTCGGGCATGGAGTGGCAATGTCCATCTAGCTGGTCCCACGTTACATGGACTCTTAGTTAAAAGCATTGTTCACACTTGCTTCCTGTTTTTCATTTCCTATAAACTTTCTCTTATTGCTGACTCTCTGAGAGTCCTCCTTGTCAGGGTAGATCATCAGCTCAGTCGTCAACCCTGGCCTATTAAGCACTGTGACAGTCATGTGGCATTGTTCAGAGCAGAGGACAGATCTTCTCCAGTCTTCAAGCAATATAACACATAATAATGCTGGTGTCTGCTGGTTTTAATTTTGAAGTGGTAAGGGCTTTGGGGGGTAAAAAGATGTCAACTTAATTGTCAAGTTTTATTTCACACAATGTGTGTTATTTACTGTAAGTCTTAAGAAAACTGGCAGTCTGATCAAATCTGTTACCAGGTGGTCAGAAGGACAGCAGTAATACAGTGCTCTAACCTCTTGAACACTGTCTAGTTTCTGCCTTTCAAACCTTGCTTTGTAGTGATTTGAGTAGAATAGTGTATGACATCTACTTTTGATACCTTTTTTTATCTTCCAAAATATTCTTGTCAGAATTATCTTTCAGCACTCAGAAGTATGGGCTTTGAATAAAACTGCCTAAATGAAATACCAGCTCCTGTTAAGGGACCTAGGGCTAGTTGTTCTAAGCCTTAGTCTGCTTTCTATAAAATGTGAAATAGAATAATGGCTGCTACCTAGGCCATGTGTCGGGGAAAATTAATTAAATTAAGAAACAGTAAATATTAAGCTCTCAACAAGACTGTCTTTTATTACTTTTAAGTTATTTGATTTATGTATGCATGTGTATAATTCCAACTTTTCATAAGAGGAATTGATTGAAGTTGTTTATGCTTTTAACTGGCTCTATGATTCCTTTCATAGCATTATTGTACAGCTGACAGAGTAACTTTTAGTTTCTTTTCCTAGGAGGACTGCAGGTCCGTCAGCTGTCTAGCATTGTACTGAAATACTTGAGTATTTCTAAGAGGAACAGTTTGCTTTAACTTATGGCTTTAGAGGTTTCAGGCAATAAGTAGGTGAAGTGGCATTTCGTTTGTACTTTTAATAAGTAAAGCTCTCTGAAGATTACAAAAGTAAAACAGCCAGCCACTGGCTTTTACCTTTACCTCAGTCTGAAATGCCGATCCTGCAACCCGGAATTTCAGAATGAGACTGAGCCTGAGAGCTGCCTCCTCCATTTTGTAATCCTCTCTAGTTCTGGGATTAAGGGCGTGCACCACTACCTTCTGGTTTCTATGGCAAGTTAGCGTGGCTACTGGGATTAAAGATGTGTGTCATTGTTGCCTGGTCTCTAAGGCTGGCGAGGATGGCTGTTTCACTTTTCTGATCTTCAGGCAAGTTTTGTTTATTAAGATACAAATGAAATGCCACTACAAGTAGGCGAGTGGACCCATTGTGTTTAGACCTGTGGAGTAGCGCAGGGCAGCGCCTCGTGGTTGGAGTGTATTATATAGTGTGATATTCACTTGTGGTCTCCTTCAAAGCATGCCAGGCCATGATATAGTAATTAAGTCTCCCACAAAGCCCCTCCTCCTAAAGTGTCTATCATTTCCCCATGTCACCAAGCTGGGAATCAAGCCATTAGCACATCTGGCTTTGGGGAACATTCTAGGTGCAAACCATGGCAGTGCACAAATAAGAAAGTCTGGACATTTTAAGTATTCCTTCTTTTCTTTCAAGTTAGTTTACCTGATTGTTGGAGCAATGACAAAACAAAGGAAGTATTTCTACATTCACAATGTTGATTTAAAATAATAGCAATGGTTTTCCTTCTTGCCTGTAGATTTCTCCACAAGATTTCATAAAACTTCATGTTCTGATGTTTCTTATCCATCAGATATAGTACTTCGAATGAGATGTCCATCATCGACTCAGGCATTTGAATGTTTGGTCACCAGTTGGTCTCCCTGTTTGTCAAGGCTGAGGAGGTGTGGCCTCGCTGGAGGAAGTGTGTCACTGAGGTGGGCTTTGAGGTTTCCAAGGCTGTGCTCTCTGCTTCCTGTTTGCCGTTCTCTATGTGAGTTTTCAGCGGCTGTCTCTGCCACCATGCGTGGTGCTTGGTGCCGGGCTTCTGCGCCATGATAGTGATGGACTCTTTCCCTCTGCAACTGTAAGCCCGAAATGAACTCTTCCTTCTCTGAGTTGCCTTGGTCATGGTGTTTTTAAACACAGCAATAGAAAATTAATGAATATAGACTTAAAAGTGCCTATATGAGAGTAATCATGTAACTAATTAGTCTCTGTCTTTGTAATGACTCACTTTCTTGAAATGCATTTCACACTCAAGTAATTCTGAGGCATAATCCAAGAAATTACCTGTGCATTAATGAGCTGTTCCTCCTTATATAAAAAAAAAGGCTTCCTCAATCCGATGCAAAATCTCCTTCAAGTCATATTTTTCATCACATGGTCTCTTCATACATAATAATATGCATTCAGTATTATAGCATATGTTTAGTATTCTTTATCGCTGACATAGTACTAATTGATCTTTTGAGAAATGAGATCTATGTTACCACAGCCAAGGTCACACTCTGGAGCTCCATCAATTCTGCCTTAGTCTCTTGAGTACTGGGAGTCTTAGTATCTGCCACTGCACCCAGCTGTTGTTCTTCCATTATTGGAAATAATGAAATATGGGCCGGGGCTGTAGCTCAGTTGGTAGCCTGCTTGCTTACCATTCAGAAAGTCCTGGGTTTGATCTCTAGCACTGTAAATCCCGCTGTGCTGGTATGTACCCATCATTCCAGTACTTGCGAGTTCGAGGCAAGAGAAGTTCAAGATCATCCTCAGTTACATAAAGAGTCAAGAGCCACTTAGGCTATGTCTCAAACAAAAGAAACATTAAAAATACTCTGTTTTATAGGTCAGTGTCTTAAAAAAGGTAAACTTTGTGTAAGAATATTAAGATGGATAAGCATATTTGTGGAAAAGTAGGTTAAAAAATTTTAAAGTTACAAAAGCTTGTATGAATTTAGACCTAAACTCTGTAATTTTTTTAGATATGCAGAAGAGGAGGCAGTGAGCAGGAACCATCAATAGGAGATACTTGAGGTGGCAGGGAGAAGAAGCTGTCCCAAGCAGCTTAGGGATAAGGGTGATTATGAAGATGCAGTCTTGAAGTCTCATCAGAGATGGCAAAGATTCTGTTGTAGAAAGACTACACTGACAGAGTCCCTATTACATTGGATCCGCTTCAGGAGTGCAAGGAACAACAACAAACAAAAAAATGTGGCACAGGGAACAGATGCTTCAACCCCCTCTGGTATTTCTGAAACTGTTTTTTATCTGACATCAGATAAAAATTAGATCAAAGGGTTGTATCCTTTCTGGGACCCTCTGGCTCTGTCTTAGTCAGGTGGTAAACATGTCCTCACTTGTCACTGTCTAGAAATAGTTCTATGGTGAAGATTCTGACTGTGACCCTGTTTCATGAGCTCTTTCCTCAGGAGGCTTTGGGCTACGTATTCTGTTTGCTTAAGTGTGTTAAGTGCTACTTTTAGCCATCCAACAAGCATGCATTATGAATGTGTTGTTTTCCTTATGCTGGGTTAAAGCGTGTCACGTCTATAAAAGCAGTCCATTTGAGAAGAGCTTCAAGGAAAATGCTAGAGAAACACATAGCCCAATGAGGCATACACTGGGTAGATTCTTTGTAGAAATTAGATATTACAAGCTGATGTCCTGCTGGCTAAACTAGGTGAATTATGTGTGTGATGCAGCAAAATGAACCACACGTGTTTGTTTGCTTGTTTTATAGGCTTGAATGCCTTTTGTCAATACTAGTTCACCAGAAGTTTGCCGTTCCACATTGGTCAATAGCTTACCAAATGTACCCCAAGTTTGCTGCTTAGGTTGTTAGGCATTTGAGTAGTCAACAATACCTACCAACCTAGTAGTGAGGTCCCAAAGTTTCCACATTACCAAACCTTCCCAAGTATCTAGTTAGAGCAACCATGTCCTAACTCCACCTGGAAGAAAACTCATTCATTTTTGATAGGACATGTGGATATCGAAACATATTTTTACAGTTCTCTTACATAACCAGTAGAAAAAAGAAAGACATTTGTTATGGTGTGAAACCAACCTGTATATTAAAGACTTCATCCCCAGCTAGTTTTGGAAGGTTCTGTGGCTTCATTGGAGGAAGTAGGTCACTAGCGCAAGTCCTTCAGGGATTTATCTTTTCCCGGGTCATCCTTCCTTCCTCTCTTCTGTCTGCCAGAGATGATCAGCCCCTGGCATATGCTCTCGCCACCATGATGCTCTGTTTCGTGACAGGTGCAGAATGAGCAGAGCAGGGAACCTTTGCGTGAAACTCTGACCCCCCAATAAGCCTTCCCTCCCTGAGCTTGCTTGTGTCAGATTATCTTGTCATGCCCCCACAGATCTGAGATGGCATTCTAGTACCAGATGTTTCCATTTCAGTTGCAGAGTGGATGATTTGTATACGTCACTTGAGCAGTGCATTATGAGCTGACATCACATCCTTCCTCCACCTTTGGCCAAGATCAAGTGTAGCAGATACTGCAGCATGTTTTCCTCAGTTCGTGCTATTATTCAATCTGTGACTTCTAACTCTTGGATCAAGGTGAACAACTGCATTCTTAACCATCCTTGGACTCAGAAGTGCCTTTTTAATCAGAGAATTACCTACTTCCGGAAACACCGCTTATAATGAGAAGACAGGGATATAAGAAATGTTGAGTATATATAACATACAAAGACATTTTTGTATGTTAATGCCAGCAGGTGTTCAGGAGTTAGTTTAGAGAACACATATTCTTTGTGGTGGTTTAAATGTAATTGGCTTCCATAATCTCACAGAACTGGCATTATTAGGAGGTGTGGCCTTGTTGGAGGAACGTTGTCATTGTTGGGGTGGCTTTGAGGTCTCCTTTGCTCAAGCTACTCCCAGTGTGACAGTAGACTTCCTGTTGCCTGCAAGATGTAGGACTCTTCAGTTATCTCTCCAGTACCATGTCTGCCTGCGTGCCGCCATGCTCCCTACCATGATGATAAGGAGCTGAACCTCTGAAACTGCAAGTGAGCCACCCCAACTAAATGTTTCCTTATAAGAGTTGCTGTGGTCTTGCTGTCTCTTCACAGCAAGAGAAACCCTAAGACACTTGCCCCATCTATGATTTTAGGAACATGAAAAATATGATCAGGATTGGGTCTAAATGCAAATTTCTCACAAAACAAATGAGTCGTCCTGATTTCTCTCATTTAAAAATCAGTACATGTCAGGAATATGGATAGATAGCTATTTAGCAACTTAAACTGCTGCTGTTTCTATCTTTAAAGGAATCTAATGTATGTGTCTTGCACTTCATTGTAAGGGTTAGTGACTATTCATATTTATAAACCAAAATAATTAGCATTTCTATTTTATGATTTTCTTGTAAATAATTATGCAACATTTTCAGAAGGAAGGTTTTTATCATTCTAAAATGCCACAAATAGGCCATTAAAGCTGCTAAATCTTTACATTTTTATTTGATGGAAATTATTGTGCATCTTAATGGGAGACTTTTTGTTGATTTGATGCCAATACATAGCATGTTACATTCAAATCTGGATAGTTGTTTATGTTTTCAACTCTTACATATTGATCATTTCTTTGCACTGGGAGAATCTTTGAACTTCTGTGTACTAGTTTTAACGGGTTGCATAATTCCTACAAACTGTCCTCAGCCAGCAGTGACTACAAACGTGACTACAGATGTTCTGTCTACCTCTCTCTACTTTGGCACTCATTGTTACTCAGCTTTTCTCAATGTCACTGCCCAGTTGCCTAGCATTCAGTGACCACTGTTATGCTCCATTCCTGTTTTAGCTTCAGTACATCAGTGTGAATAGGGAGTTTTTCTCTACAACTCGTTCATTTCACTTTATGCATTATCTTACAGTGGCAGCCGCGTTGCCACAAATGTCAAATTTTCATATTTTATGGCAAAATAGTATATTTTGCATGCAATTGTATATATCACATTTTCTTTATTCCTATTATTTATTTCAGCGATACCTTAATAGATTCCATGTCTTGCTATAGTAGACAAAGTTAACAATTTTAAGATGAAGCTAAATCAACAAAAACCACAAAATTATTTCACAGTAGCAAACAAATTGTGTTAAATATTTTCAGATTATAAAAGTTATTGGGCAAAACTGGAAATGTGTTCTCAATAAATATATTTTATATGATTCAGAAATTAATTTTAGCTCAGTAATAAAGAGGTTACTCAGATTGAAAAGTAGATTATGTGTTCAGAAATTGCTTAAGCTACTATTATGAGTAATGTATAGTAATAAAAAATAGATGTCCATTAATAAAAAATAGATTGTTAAAATATAATTTGGGGGTCAGCAAAATGCCTCAGTAGTAAAGATACTTGCCAAGTAAGCCTGAAGACATGGCTCCTATTCCCTGAGATCCATGTGGTAGAAAGAGAGAACCAAGTCCTACAACTTGTCTTCTTACCTCCGCAGATGCACCATGTATGCCCTTCCCACATAGTCCAGTAAATATACTAAAAATGTGTATAATCTGAGCAGGAAATGCATAGTAAATATTAACTGGAGAAGTGATGAACAAGATGTATGTTTTCAGAAGAAAAATTTGAAATCTAATTTTGATTTTTAAATTGTATTTGCTTTAAGAATATCAAAGCATATAGTTGTTAGAGATTAAAAAGGAAGGTTTTTTTATTGTTTGATTTTGAGTATGAAAATGAAGCCCAGGATCTCACAAATGCTAGGCAGGCACTGTGCTGTGGAATTGAATGTTCAGCCGTAGAGTAAGATTTTTACCAAAGGATCATTTCTCTTCCGAGAGTTGTGCTGTTGGTCTTGCCTCATTTAGTTGCTTCTCCGTTGGTATAAGATGCTGTTCACACCCCTCATCAAGGGAACTTCTCTTCTCAGCAGACAGAGACCACTGAAGAAATCCAAAACCCATCAAATCTTGGGGCAGGGAAAGAAGAGAGAGAGATTGATTTAAATTAATGAAGAAGAGAGACCATAACTTCACGAAAACAATTTAGATGGTCATGGAGGAGCAGGACTATAATTCCTGGTTTCCTGGCAGTTGGGAGACTAAGAAGAGTTAAAAGTTCAGGGCCAGCCTGGATAATATAGTGAGAACTTGTTTCAATTTGTTTTTACGGATGGGGTTTATTTTAGAGTATGTTCAAGGTCCTGGGTTCACCCTCCAATAACATACAAAACACTCCAACTTAACGACTCACTGCAGACGTGAGAGATCTGGTGGGCCAGGTGGAGGAGGTAGGGTTGAGCCAGCAGCTATTTTTGTGGAAGTGGAAAGTTGGCTCCTGAGGTCATCTTATAAAAACTGTGACTTTTTGTTTGAATAAAGATGAATGAGTATTTCCCAGAGACCAGGTGGCACAACAGCATAGGAGTGAAGCTGCTTCTCTTTGCTATGGCAGCATGGGGAAGACATGGGCCTCCCTCCGTTTGCAGACAGCATGGAGAAGACATGGGCCTCCCTGCCTTAGCAGACAGCACGGAGAAAACTTGGGCCTCCCTCCCTCAACAGAAACTTCATCTCAAATCCTGGATCATAAGGAGTACAGGCCCACCTGGCTTCCAGTCTTGTAGCCCCCACACTCAGAAGAGCCCCACACTTAGTTGAATGCTATGACATTGCCACCTTCAAATTTTTCATGGCCTTTGAACAAAATGTCCCATTTCGTAATGAGCCCTGGAGATTAGGTAATGTGTCTTACATCATGGAATGCATTGAGGGAACTGGGTAGAAGAGTCCCAACGGAGGGAAAGGAAGGATCCTTTAGAATCGCCAAGTACTTTGTGAAGAAAGCTCGGCACGGTTTCCATGCTCAGATGCTGAGGAGCCAGTCACAGCACATATAGTTTCCTCATCTCCATGGGCACCCACCTCCAGTGCTCTCAACCCAGAAAGAGCAAAAAGGAGAGGATAAAAGGAGAGAGACTGCCATAGTGTCTCTTTCCCATATAATGGCTGTTGGCTTGCTGTGTGACGTAAAGGTGACTGCAAGACTTCCATTGAATATTGACAGTTAGGAAAAGCCCAGGGTTATCCCGGTTATCCAGGGGTGATGCATCACACCAATAGTAAGGGGGAAGTGAACTACAAAATGGCTTTGGTTTTGAACTTACATCTCTGACGTGATACTTAACCTGTACACTGATTATATAATTGGCCTTGAAGAACGTAGAAGCAAGAAATACTTTTAGCTCCTAAACCTTCTTATCTTTTAAATTTAAAATTATTTTATGAAAGCTACTAAAAGGTAGTTTAAGGAAACGGGACTTTTTATGCTTTTTTACTTTTTAATCTAATTTGGTACTAGAAAAAAGCAGGTTAGATTTCCCCATGTCAAGCCACTTGTGTGTCTCTGGTTTTGGCTTGCTGACAGTCACCTAAAAATGGAAAGTCTGTGCAGCTGTGCTGCAGTAGGCAACTGTGTGCAATATTTCTTGAGAAAACATTTGACATTTGAGAAAATTAGCCTTGATTTATTGTAATCTTTTTTCGGGGTCAGTAAATGTCTTTGGTAGCTATCTCAGAATGGCCTGAATCAAGGAAGTAGGTAGTCTTCGATATATTTCTTGCTATTTTCCATTTTATGTAAAGGCCATCATAGACTATTTATAGAAAATTGCATTTGGTGTTCATTACATAAGTGTGAAATTAATTTTTCACTAACAGCATTTGGTGTAAAAATGAGGTTGCATTCTTTCCTGGGAATCCATGATCTATATATGTTAATGCCCTCCAACAGTAAGGATATAATTTTATTTTCCCAATTATTCTGTAGGCCTTTAGAGTTGGATAAATTTTTACAAAGTACAAATATGTTTTCTTATATAATGAATTTTAAAGATTATTTCATTTTTCATCCAATATCCTTAAGATGCCTTTCTGACTAGGAACAAAACAAATTTATTTGTGGCTGTTAGTTAGCTTTATTACCATTTGAAATATAAGTTCTGTAAGTATAGAGGTACTTTTTCCTAAGGTTGTTTTTAATTATCAAAACTTCTAATTTCACTTTTTTCTAAAATTGTTTTAATTATAGAAACTTATGGCTGACAATATAATAATCTGACACATCAGTACATTTGGCAATGATCATGAATTTTACTTTATTTTTGTAAAAAAACATTCTAAGTATTTTGTCTATTAATCTATCTATATCTATATCTATCTATGTATTTGATGTATGGGTATTTTGTCTACATGTATATCTGTGCACCACATTTTTGCCTGGTGCCTCAGGAAGCCAGAAAAGGGCATTGGATCCCCATGAACCCAAGTTAGAGATGGCTGTGAGCTGCCCTGTGAGTGCTGGGAATCAACCTTGGGTCTTCTGGGAGCGCGGCCAGGGCTCTTAAGCACTCAGTCATCAATCCAGCCTCATGGATTTTATATAAAACTGCAAAGACTTTACCTATATAATTCAGATCCTTGGAAGAATAAAATATTATGGGAAAATTTTATTTATATCAATCTTAGTGTAAAAGGCATTCATATTCACTCTTCCTTTCCCTGTGTGTCTCTTCCCTCCCCCACTTCTCTCTTTCTCCCCTCACCATGTGTGCATTCCATGTACATGTATGTGTGCATTTTCATATGTACATATACAGAGGCTGGAGGAGGAGATTGGAAGCCTTGGTCTATTGCTGCCTTATTCCCTTATTCCCATAGCTTCTGCCTGAATTTGGGGCTCACCCTTTGGGCCAGGGTGTGTGAAAAAGAAACAAAACAGATCATGCTGTCTCAGCCCCTCCCAGTGGTGGGGTTTCGGTTTGCGTGTTGCACCCGTGGCTCATAATGTGGGTGGTAAGGATTGAGCTCATGCCCTCCTGAACAATCTTCCAACCGCTGAAAACATCATTCCAATGTGACGCTTGTTAGCCTTCAGTAACCAGGACAAAATATCCGAGACAATCAAGAAGAGCAGTGGCTTGCTGTGGATCACAGTTTCAGAGGTCACGGACACGGGGGTGGGGTACGTCAAGGTGAGACTCTGCTATGCTGGGGACTTGGTTGCCTCAGGAGGTCAGCCAGTGAAATGAACAGGGGAGGAAGGATCTTGGTCCTAATACCAATCTCAAGCACATATTCCCAGTAGTCTGATTCTCTTCTACCTCCTAAGGCAGTGATTCTCAGCCTTCCTAATGCTGCGACCCTTTAGTACAACTCATGCCGTGGTGACCCCCAAACATAAAATTATTGTTGTTGATACTTCCTAACTGTAATTTTGTTATGAACTGTAATGTAAATACCTATGATTTTGGATGATCTTAGGCAACCCCTGTGAAAGGGTCATGGGACCCCAGAGGGGTCATGACCCACAGGTTGAGAACCTCTGTTCTAAAATTTCTGCCATCTCCCAGTAGCAACAAACTCTTTCTATGTGTGGGTCTTTGGGGATACCCAATATCTCAATTATACTGTGAAGAAACTTTGGAAACAGGCCAAATGGCTTGCCAGGCTAGTCAGATGTGGGGTTCTTCTGGCTTGGCTAACCATTTGGCAACACTGTCAACCTTTATAGTAACCCTGAGTACTGTTAAGAAAAAAAGTCTCAGAACCTCTGGGTTAAATATCTTTCTGTTAGTGTCATTTATTGCTTTAATGTATTTCTCCAATTCTGTTGTAGGCTCGCAGGAAGGAGGTGTTTATTCAGGAACGGTATGGGAGATTTAACCTAAACGACCCCTTCCTGGCACTGCAGAGAGACTATGAAGCAGGTGCTGGTGACAAAGAGAAGCCAGTCTGCACCAACCCACTCTCCATTCTTGAAGCTGTCATGGCCCACTGCAGAAAAATGCAAGAAAGGATGTCCACACAGTTGGCTGCCGCTGAGAGCAGGCAAAAAAAGGTACTGAGACAGTCAGTTGTTTTTTCTGTAGCAGTGTGGAACAACAAAACCATCTCAGATGGTGGCTGGTTTGTTAATATGACATTTTTAGGAAGGAATACGGTAAGTTTTTCTAAGTATGTAATGTAACTAAAAATAACTAAATCATAAAAGTATGACAAATGAATATTTTCATGGAATGTTTAATATTTTATTTAAAATATGGATCTGGTGACAGTGGGCCTCATTTGTCTAGTGCAGCGAAATGTAATTAGCCACACAGTGGCTTCTTTCTACAGTTCAACCAGGACCCTCTAGTCATGTGCAAGAAACCTCAACTTAGTTTATCTACAATCTATTTAAAATATTTCGCAGGCAGGCATGGTGGATCATACCTGCAGTCCCAGGTGTTTTGAAAGCTGAGGCAGGAGGATGGTAAGATGAAAAAATCCCGAGTAATGATGTGGAATGCATCCATCAGGGAGAAAGGCGAGTCAAATAATCCTAAGCTAACTCCAAATAAAGTTATTCTTTATTAAAAGGGAAAACTCACGGAACAGGAACGGAGATCCAACATCAAGGTGTGGAGCAAGAGAAGAAGAGACTGAACTGAGCGTGACCATGGCTTTTTGGTCCCTAAGTCATGCCCCAACCTGTTCTAGCCTCTTAAAGGCCTTTGGCTGAAGGAGGTTCCCCATCACCTCCCCCTTTTGTCTAAATAAGAGAGTTTCAAACCCAATACAAAACTATATACTCTAAGAACAGATATCAAGTATAAAAAACAGAATTACATCCAGCATAAACAATATTAAGCAGGGAGCATATGCTAAATGTTTTAATAATCATTTTATCCTAAGGAGTCCAAGTCTTGTATTAGAAATGGCTTGGCTAGATTATAAGAGGAAGATAACTATGACTATCTAATCTTCAGCCCCATTGAAGGCCTGAGAAGGGAGATAATATTACTTGAGTAGGTAGGAAGTGTAGTCAAGAAGCTTCCAAAACGTGCAGTAGATGACAGAGACAACTGGCTACCTGGGCAGTCACCCAACCTCTCATTAGCAATGTTAAAGCCACCAACTTTGGATAAGGCCTAGAGTAACTGACAGACCACCTTCTGAGGCAGGAAATTTTTCAGAACCGTCTTACCCTGCCTTGGTGAGGTTTGGCAGTCTTTTTCCTTGTACTCTGCTTGTCCTGTCCGGACATCATATATTTTGTCAGTGGCTCAGGTATGGGCAGTTCCTTGTCCAAAGGCCAGATGTGCCAAGAAGAAAACAAGCTCCAAGTGGAGTAGTGTCTTCAGTGCTCAACATTCTTTCAGGAATAGCTGGGTGCTGCCAGGAACAATCGTATCTCACATTGGAAGAGCCCTAAATTATTTAAATGCCATGTTCTACAGATCTTTGAAGTGGTTGAAGATTACCTAATTATACAGAATACAATCTCTATGTAGCTAAAGAACCTAATTAGTCTGACTATAAGTATGACAATCATGAATGACTGTTGACCTATAATACTTAATATCTCTAAAACTTAAAGACTAAGACTTCATATCAGAATATTAAACAATCTTTAAACAACTGTGAAGTGAATGAGGACAATGACTTCAAAATGTAAACAATGTATAAGTATCTTGATTAGAGGTAGGAATATACAATATAATATGATAAATATATCCTAAAATTGTATCAATATACAAAATGTCTTAAACAGATGTAGAAACATGCATGCATACAATCTAAGAAAATAATTTCATAGATATACAAATATTGTAAACAGAAATAGAAGACTATTCAATATAACAAATATCATTTGAACTTGTATCATACAAGAATCTATACCAATATAAATTGTCCATAATAATAGCTCATAAGTATTTACTCTTTACTCACTATTATTATTATTAGTGTGAGTAAGGTCACACTAATCTATCTATTATCCCATTTAATTGTCCCCCTTTTTTTTTTTTGAAGGAGATCTCTGGGCCTACATAATTTACTCCCAACCCCCAACCCTATACGAGTAATAATCAACCCCTAAATGATGTCCCTAACCTGAGGACAAACTTTGTTGGGAGAGGGGACATGTCTTCTAGAATTGCTTTCAGCTGTCATGGGGGCGATGTTCTTTGTATGGGATCCTGTAAAAGTAAAATGATGGTTAAATTTTAAAATTACTGTCTTGTATAATTGCAAATGGTCTCTGAGTAATTGATAGTGTTTTTTTGAAGTTCTTATTTGGAGTTCTGGCCAGAATGTTGTAAGAAGGTGTACCATTTCAGCTAATGAAGTTGGAACCATCTTGAGCAGTTGGTACCCAAAACTGGTCTTATAGTAGCACTGTTAGGATCATGATGTCATATCAACCATGTGGAGTCATTGTTGTGGGGCCCCATCTTAACAAAAGTCAAATAATCCCAAGCTACCCCTGAATAGAGTATTCTAAGGTTATTCTTTATTAAAAGGGAAAACTCACAGAACAGGAACGGGGATCCAACATCAAGGTGTGGAGCAAGGGAAGAAGAGGCTGAGCCAGGAGTGACCATGGCTTTTTGGTCCCTAAGTCATGCCCCAACCTGGTCCAGCTTCTAAAAGGTCATTGGCTGAAGTAGGTTCTCCATCAGAGTAATACATAATTATCTAAAACAAAATCAAAATTTAAGATGTTTTTACAAATAGAACTTTTTATTATTTTACTTTCTATTATTTCTGAACAGAAATGAAAGTAGCTGAAGAGAATATAATGAGTGCATGGCTGTCACCAGATGTCCTTTTAAAGCCACCTCTGGGATTTGATGGCTATAGCACTCTAGTTGGCACATGTATTCACTTAAGCCAGTCTCCTCCCTCTCCCCCAGTACACTCACTCTTCTTACACTTGAGTACATTCTTCATAGAAGAGTAATTTGATAACACACACACACACACACACACACACACACACACACATGCTATGGTCGGCTATAAAGAGTTGGAAGTTCCTATTTTGTTCCAATAAACTGCTAAAATCATTGTTCCCTTTCTAAGTAGACTTAGGAAGTCTGAGATTCTGCTGTTCTTTGCTATAATTGGAATTAAAATGGACGGTTTCTCCCTGCCATCATTAAAGCATAAAGCAGTGTTTTTTTCCTCCTGTCCTTTTCAAAGAATTTCTTGCACCTCACATTCAAGACCTGATAGATAATAGCCTGAATATGCCTAACTATAAATATTTATTATGACATTATCATTTAACTGTGTGTTTTTGCTGTTGTTCTATTTTTCATTAACATATGAATGCCAGCACGCTCCTTATAGACATGGCATAAAAGCAGATCTTTTTATCAGTGTGTTACATGGCAGAAAACTAAAGCACCTGGCAAAAAGGCAGGATGGAGAGCAGAATGCTCCCCGATAGGAAACAAATCATGTTTCCTCTAGACATCGCAAGCCTCCTACCAATCCCTCAAATAACCAGCGAGGCCCCTGGAGGTTTTCAGAGCTCCCCACAAACCGCACAAGCAGAAGCCAGTGCACTGTGGCTGATGTCACTGAGTCTCATCCATATTTCTTGGAGAAGATACATTTCAATTATGTTCTTAACGTATCCAATGGGCTGGATAGTAACAAATGGTCTCTGCTGGATTTTCTGCTGCATTATCAAAACTTAAGAAAATATTTTGTTTTCATTTATTACATGAGCTGTGTTATTTTCAAAATTCTACTTCTATTCCGCAGTTTAACATTTCGTTTTCAGGAGAACATGAAGGACCTCTTTGTAGTTAGTTGAATGAAAGATTTTATTATTTAGCTGACTCTTTTTTTTTTTCAATCAATGTACATCCTGTTTGTTTCTGAATGACTGGGTCATTTCCAACCTTACTGGGAGGGAAAGGAAAGAGTTTCTGTCCTATGGGCCCAGAGAGGCTCATAGAAAATGAGCCAGTGGGCCTGCCTCCTCTGTATAACGGAATACAGGAGTCCTTTTATGGTCAGATTCATTGGCTGTGAAGTCTCAGTGAAGGGCACTTGGGTGGACATTGCTGCTTTTTGTGTTTAAAGAATATTCTGTTCCAGCAGATTGCAATGTGTGACAAACACTTATATTTTGTATTCTACCCTGTTTATTATAAAGAAAATATTGATAAAATCAGAAACCCCAAAGTTATCTTTTCTAAGAAGAAAATTATATGTCACCTTTAGTCTGGAAAGTAAATACTTACTTTTATTGAACTCTACTCTGCTCTCCTCCCTATCTCTCCCCTCCCCGCTTCAACCCTCCCTCCCTCTGTATAAAGTAAACTGTCCTTTGAGAAGTTCATTATTCTTATTAAGTCTCCTCTTAGCTTTGCTGTCACGTGGAAGTCCACAAAGGCAAATGCCTCATGGTCTGCAACTCCAGTGTGAATTATCTGACACTGGCATGTCTCTTTGGTGATTCTGAGACATTGGCCCATGTACTGCTGCGGCCGGGCCTGCAAGGCCCAGCAGAGACTCTGTGCTCGTGTGTGTGCTGGCTCCCGCTGAGACTGCTAATAGGAGAGCTAACTGTTTGGTAGTTTGTGTGCCAGGGAAATTTGGGCAGGAGTCAATTTGGCAAATAGGCTGAGCCTTTAAAACCACTTTGAATAAGCTAATGAGTAGCCAGCATGGGGAATTTTGCCTGGAGTAATCTACTCCATGTCTTGTGCCAGGAACACGGGGTGAAATGAAATTTGGGGTCTGTTTTTTTTTTAATCTGGTTCTTCATCTTTTAATAGATCTTTCATTCTAATGTATTTAGACATTTGGGAAGAAAATAAATCTACGCATTTTCAAATATATACTTTGAAAGTATGGTTTCTAGCCCTGGAATAGAACGTTTTAGCAAAGCTTTTAAAAATACGCCTAAATCATGTCTAGAGAAATTCAGGGAAGTGATATCTTGGCCAGTGAAAATTTAGCTCTATATTAGCTATAGCTTCTTCAAGGTGGCAGCTGCACACAATTAGGTCAGTTTCATAGCATTGAGCGTGCATAGCAGAAGCCTTAGTCCTTTCACAGCAGGGTTCAGTATGGGCGGGGACATTAGGGCCTGTGCTCTGACTAGCCAGAATCATCTCTGTAGAGCTGGTCAGCAGCAGTTGGCTCTGACTGAGAAGCCGGCCCCTAGGGCTCGCTCCTCTGCCCTGCTGGCGCTGAAGGGCACTGGGTATTCACTGCATCCAGTTCTGAGTGTACCTCCCTGGCCCTGATCCTTCATTTCACTTACTTCCTCTAGGAAGCCCACAACAGTACATGTGATCGTCAAACGTAGGCCGCATCCCCTCTCCTCAGCCTCACGGAAGATCAGGAAAGTAATTGGTAGACATATTCAGATGCTGTAGAGTGGGATCATAAAGCAGAGAATTTTTTTAAATATTTTATTTATTTTTATTTTATGTGTGAAAATGTCAGATCCCCTGAAACTGGAGTTACAGACAGTTGTGAGCTGCCATGTGGGTGCTGGAAATTGAACCCCAGTCCTCTGGAAGAACAGCCAGTGCTCTTAACCACTGAGCCATCTCTCCAACCTGAGAATTTTCTATACGAAGTGATTTCTAATTCTAGACAAAGAAATAGCAAGCCCCCCACCCAAAACCAAATTATTCTGTTTACTTTCTGTCAGGTGCCCTTTCTTCCTGTTTTGCATAATTGCATTTTATTCTGGCATTTGTATTCAGTGCAGTTTCATTGTGAAATGGCTAGCTTATCACACATATAACTGTCTTTTATATTGCTTTCTAGATGTTTTTCCATTACTAACATGGGGGACAGCCATCCATAACAACATTTTTAGGAAGAATATTTACCATACTTTGCACATGAAAGATAATTGTAGCTCACTCCAGGGTCTTTTTGTATAATGTCTTATTGCGTTTTAAAATAGATTTTGATTTTGATTTTGAGGACCCAGGAACATTGCAAGGCAACTATGAATGGAACCCAGGAGACTCAAATCTGTGGGTTTGAGCTGAGATTTTTACATGACTTATTTTTACCTCAACCATGAATCAGCAAAGGCCCTGCTTCCCCTCTTGTGATAGGTTTACAATGAAGGAGTTGCTTAAAAACTCCACACTGGCAACTATAGGCTTGGGGAGATAGAAAAGGGAAAACAGAGACCTTTAACATGTACAGTTACATATTTGTTTATCAGCACGGAGAAGGCAGGCAGGGTAATAAGGGAATGAACACTAGAATACAATGAGGGTGGGAAGATTCAGATGGCAGAAAGTCAAAACACAGTCTGCCTCCGCCTTTCATAAGGGGCACGGTTTTTTCCCTTCTGTGCTCCACTGTAAATTGGAGACAGTTGCCTTATCGTGGCTTTTGAGTTCACACCTACAAAGTTTCCCATTCCTTCTGTGGTGCACATGCTTGGTGCCTCTCCATTCATGGCTTCAGTCTGGGTGCTGTTCTTGGAACCACCAACCAGCTTTCTCCGTGAGTCCTGCAGGATCTTCCACCCAGTGAGCTGCTGTGTGCTCAAGAGCCCGGGATGCTGCTCTGGATGATACAAACTGGACAACAGCGGAACTGAGGAAACTGGGCACTTTTTAGTTTTGTATATGGTCCAAATATCTGAATCATATACAGATTTTTATTAGATCTAATAATACAATAAATGGAGTTCAGTAGTTTCTATTTTCTTAGAAGTAGCAAGCCTTTGGGCACCATAGGCAGTTAAGTAGACTATTTTCTGTTTGCACTGAAGTGTAGGGACATCACTAATATTCAGATCATTCACATTTAAGCCAGTACATATCTGCCACTGAAAATATGTTTAAATGAGGGTATTTCATTGATAAGATGAAAAATTCGTATAGAACAGAACCAAGTATCCCTGGAGAGGATGAAAAGGTGAGGTTTCAGGACTGTGTGATGGACTCCAAAAGGCTTAAAAGACTCTTAGGAGATACAATATGCCAAGACGGCATTTATTTAGTGTATTATGTGTCTTATATTATTAGCTCATTCGATCTTTAGCATGTATATTTGTCAGGGTTTTATAGAGGAACAAACATATAGACATATATGTACACACACATATGGGGATTTATCAGAATGCCTTAAAGGCTGTAGTACAATTAGTTCAATAATGGCTGTCTACCAACAGAAGGTCCAAGATCCAGTAGTTGTTCAGTCCACAAGGCTGGATATCACAGATGGTGTTCAGTACATGCTAGAATCCCAAAGAAGTAGGCTTTAATAGCAATAAAGGGATGGACTTGCCAGTAAGAGTGAGAGCAAACAGGAAAAGAGAGCGAGCGAACTTCCACTTTCCATGCCCTTTATATAGGCTGCCAGTAGTTGTGGCCCAGATTAAAGATCCAGATTAAAAATGGGTCTGCCCACTTCAAATGATTTAATCAAGAAAAAAAAAATCCCACAAAAGTGTGCGCAGTGGCTTGGGTGTTAGTTAACTCCAGATGTAGTCAAGTTAACAACTGAGAATAGCCATCTCAGCAGAGGATGAAGTGATGATGCTATCACTTCACTTTAGACATACAGAGCATTCCAAGAACTCTGCCTACTGGCTTAGGTACCAGCAGTCTCTGCTTCCAGAGGGCATGATGCTCAATCACCTCTATGCTGTGCTCTATCTTGAGGCCTTACAGACAGCTAGGGATCTCCTGCTCTGGAGACTTGCATATTCTCTGTTTACTGAACTCATCTTTGATGCTAGAGAAAGCAAAAGTCTTTCATAGCTCAGCGTTTTTCTTTGTTTAATTTGTCATTTCTTAAGGTTTAAGGTTGAAACCAATAGCTTTTTTTTATTATTTTCATGCTGGGAATTGAACCCAGGTCCTCAAGCATGATGCAAAGTCCTGATTCCCACCCCCCACCCCAGTTGGGAGTGGCCCCGTAGAGGGGATGTACAAAGGTCAGTCACATCGAGTGCTAGTGGCTTTCTCCTGGTGGGATTTTGTTATCTTCCTGCCTATATTCTTCATTCTTCACAGGAACCCTCAAATCATCATAATTTTATTAATTTTTATAAAAGAGCTATCTGAGTAAGCAGTACTTTTCCATTATTTATATATGTATTTATATATATTTTGTGATTGTCAAAATATACCTTTTCCAGTTCATATCTAGATATATCTACATGTTAAACGTGGTCAGTTCTCTAACTTTAGTCTCTTTAAAAAGAAAAGCATTCACAGTCACATATCTCTAAGCAACATGACTACCTGTTATATTATGAATTGAAAACATGTTTTTAAACCACTGGCACCATGCTCAATACTTACATGTATGGAAGTATAAAATTACAGTGACTCATTTTAATATTCTTAATTTTGTTTTCAATTCTAATGTATTCTATAAAGACAGAATGAGTGATGGATGGCTGAATAGATGAAGGTTGTTTTATGGACAGAAAAAGTAAAGAGAGCAGAAGCAAGAGAATGGAAGTCATTTAGATGCTTCAGAGTTAACTCTCCTTGGAAGGTGAGAATGGGAAGGGTAATAACAGAATCTGACCCTCCCCCTCTCTCCCTGTTGCGTGTTATGCATGTGTTCGTTCTGCCACTGAGCCTTTGGTTTTTGTTTCTTTTATCCTTTATTTTTGGAAGGTGAGCTCAATAGGTCAGTTTTCTGTTTGGTGATAAGGAGTTGTACTGTGTCTTCCTTTAGTACAGGATCCTAAAACACTGGCCTCCTGTGATTCCTGTGTAATGTAAGCACACTATTGTGTTCTATTGTGCAAATAAGGGAACGATATAGAACCAGTCTTTCTAGTGATAACTTATCAAGCTCACACGAGTAAGAAGTTTGGGATCAGACTGGACACTACATGTTCTCATCTCTGAAGCAGACACACGGCTTGGGAGTGTGTTCTGTCCCCAAGGGAAGATTTACAGAGCAGATGTTTGGCATTTGCATGGAGAAACGTGACAAGTAATGGAGCAAGTACCAGAGGTGACTGGGAAGAATCAAGTTCATGACTAAAGGAAAGTCTAATGGTGGACAGATGGGAGCCATTCCCTGAGAGAGTGAGTGCTCTTGGCAGAGGAGTCTGAAGGTGTACCAAGAGTCCCTGGGAAGCCATCACTAACAGTTTGTCGCTAGAGAGGAAGATCGGAAGTATCTGTTGTAGTGAGAGGTAAAGGAAGCTGAGAACAGTGGAGAGGAGTGAGTGATGGTGGCCTTGGGGGCCTGTTGAGTTGTTGGCCTGCTCTCTAGGTGGAACTGAAGAGACACTCCTGATGCAAGAATAGCAATTACAAAAGATTTGTGAGTGCTTTTATAGTAGTGGTGTTTGGGGGTTAAATATCAGAGATTAGTTGCATGTTTTCTTTTTCTTTTCTTTTTTTTTGGCGCAAAGGCTTTTTAATGAATATATTTTATGATTACACTGGAGAGTCATGCAGTGGTACCGGCACTGGATGCAATCCTGGGCCACAAGTCTGCACATTCCTTAGAGGTTTCTCACATTTGATACTGAGGGAGAAGATGAAAGCCATGAAAGAAACAAGGTGTGGCAACTCCTAGTGAAGAAACACCAGTGTCACGATGTGCAGTTCCAGGAGAGCTGACTTCAGGAGAGCAAGTCAAGCCCTGAGTGCGCGTCCTCTTCTGATACTGGTTAGCAGTGAGCTCAGGGAAGTCACTCAGTTTGCCCTATAGCTAGCAGTTTTCCTAAAGCAGGAGTAGCTCTTCTTTTGCTCTTTGCAAATGTTGTAGATGTATATAGTGTGTTTTCATCACACCCACCCCATTCCCGTCCCCCAGCCCTCCCTGTCCCTTCCACCACATTTAACTTTTGAAATACTTGAACATTTTCCTTTGACCTTCAAAAATAAATTAGATAACTCATATTTTCAGGATGAGCTGCAAATTGACCTAGCTCATGTCTTTTCTAACATTGCCAAAGAACTTTTTATTGAAATTAGTATAGAGGGTATTGGTTTTTCTGTAGATAGTGCTGGCACTGCATCCCAGACTTTTTATCCTCGCTTTACTAAGTATTTTATTATTGAACCACACCCTGAGTCCCTATTATTTTGCCTATTTTTTATTTACTTAATTACTTAATTACTTTTGTCTGTTTTTGTTGTTGTTTTTGATTTTGAAACATAGTCTCATATAGTCCAGACTGGCTTCAAATTTTGGGTGGTTATAACTGAGCCTCTTCTTAAATCCGCAATCCTCCTTCCTCCTGCTGCCCAGTGTGGAGATTATAAACATGTGCCCCCAGGACCATTTCCTACATTCCCTTAATAGTTCTTTGCGCTTTCTAATGACAATCTATTATTTTGTAATTTCACATGATTTAAAAATACATTTGCTAATAATGACTCAAATTTTCTAAGAGTCACCCATTATGAATAAAGCAAACACATCAATATAATATGACACATCCCTATTGATCCTCAGATTATACCTACTCTACTTAAAGTGCCACCTCTAATATTTTGTACAGCACAATAGAGCATGTTGTTATTCTTTTTATTGTTTTTTTCCCCTGGGGTCAGAAATATAAACTTGGGTTATCACACAATGCTCTACCACTAATATAACCCTAGTTCTCTCTTCTGCCTTTTGTTTTGAGACTGGGTCTGCTAAGCTGACCAGGCAGACCTTAAACTTAAGCACTTTCTGCCTTATCCTCTAAAGTAATAAGAATTACAGATCTGTAGTATCCATCCTAGAGTGTGTTGTTCTAGGAATTAACTGTGCTGTTAGTCACCAGTGTGAGAGTCATTCTTCAGTACTGTCCAGGAGCTGCTTTTTCATGTACAGAGAGAGCACTTCAGCACCAGCGAGTCATACTCTGGGGAGATGGCTTAATGAGCTCCTGCTGGGCAAGCATGAGGAACTGAATTCAGTTCACAGCACCCATACGAAAGCCTGTCATGTGTCATATGTCCTTAATCCCAGCACTAGGGGGAGATGAATCCGTGGACCTCACAGCCAGTCAGTCTGGCCCGATCAGTGAATTCCAGGTATAATGAGTGACTAGCTGAAAAAACGTAAGATAGAGAATGGGTGAAGAAGACTTCCACATCGACCTCTTGTCTCCACACAATACATGCACACACCCATGTAAACATTTACACATAGAACACACGCACGCACGCATGCACACACACACATACACACATACCACATATCTGAAACAACAAAAATAGGTAATACCTTTGGCCTCTGGTTAAGCACAGGTCTTCATATAGTCTCATGACTCTGTCAGAGCAATAGGATAGTGGATTCTCCCTGAAGGGGCACAGTAGGGCTGCCCAACGTTGTCAGTCCTTGGAACATTGCCTCCCTCTGCTGTGGGTGACTGAAGCTTGATTTGAGCTAAGCATTGACTCTTAGGTTTGTGTCTATGTCACTAAACTGTAGACAATATTGAAGTAAGAGAAATCTTTTGATATCCCAAAGAGTGCAAGTCTTTTTATGCTGTACTGTAGTCTCTAATTTTGTGTTGTATCTAAACACGATGTACACAACTTGAAATTATTATTATTATTGGAACTATTGGGAGAAGAAGAAATAGTTCCTGTAATAATGTTGTTTAATGCAGGCTTGCCATAGATCTTCAGTTGGTAAGCCCCACAGTGTCTGTGAATCATAGTACAAAATACATTAAGTTATATCCATGTGTTTCTTTTCAACATTTAGAGATGATAAAATGGCCTTTTTTCGTCTCTAAACAGCTAAATCTACTTTAACTTCTATGAGCCGTGAAGCACCATCTGGTCCAATAGGAGAATAGTCTTTAGTTGGACAGGTGAAGTGGGCGGGCCAACCTGATTGCTGCATCCTATCCCGTGGTGTACCCTTAATCTTTCATAGTTTCATGACACATACTTCTCAGTGGAAATTAAGCAATTTCTAGGACTTGTGAGAATAAAGTAACTGGCTGACAGCCCTGAGTGTGTAATTCCTGGAGGAATCTAAGATGGCATACAGAACCCCATATCATTGCAGCGCTCCTCAGAACAGCCAAGACGTGGAATTGGCTGAGGTACCCATTAACGAATGAACAGATAAAGTAGATGTGGTATATGTGCATGTATAACATTATCCATCCTAAAGGAGAATGGAATGATGCCATATGCGGGAATGTGAAGTGAACTGGAGAGCATGATGTTGAACCAAATAAACGAGCTCAGAAAGACAAACCTTCCATGTTCTCTCTCCTGTAGAATCTGGGTCTCTGAAAATGACATAAAATCATGAGGAAGACAAATATTTATTTCCTTTTCTCATTTCTATGACAAAATTCTTGACAAAAGCCATTTGAGGGAGAAAGGGTTTATCTGGGCTCGTGGGATGAGGGGATAGTGTTGTTCCTGTCCTGGAAGGCAAGGTGGCAAGCAAGAGTGGGAGGCAACTGGTCACACTGTGCCCACAGACAGCTGGCTCCCCCTCCCCCTGTTTAATTCAGTCTAGGACCCCAGTTCATAGGATGGCACTGCCTGCTCAAAGTGAGCTTTCCTTCCTAGAACCTCCCTCATAGACACATGCAGAGTTATACCTCCTAACCAATTCTGAATCCAACCAAGTCAACATCAAAGCTTAACTTGATGAGAGCTGTTGAGGAAGAGGAAAGAACCAATAGTGGGGAGGTTCCAAAGAAGGTAATGGGAGGTGAATTTGACTAGAATGTGTTACATATACATACATGAAAATTCCATGAATCTCATTATTTTGTATAATAAATAGCCATTAATTAAAGTGCAGCTATAAATGTTGCTCATGCACTCCAAAAGGCTGCTTATTTTAGGAAGCTGTTATAGAGCAGCAGTGCTAACATCATTCATTCATTAAAGAATGTATTAAGTACAACCCTATACCGGTCACTACTGTAGGTCTGGGGGGGGGCTAGCAAATGATTTTCAGTCTTCACCCTCATGAAGTCACATCATAGAGAAGGCAGGTGAATACTAAACAAAAATGATACAGACAATGGGAGAGGGACTTTCTCTTCTCCATAGGAGATGAAAGCAAGTATCTTAGGGTTTTTCCTGCTGTAATGAGACATCATGACCAAAACGCAGCTTGGGACCATATCACAGTCCAACATCAAAAGAAGTCAGTATAGGAGCTGGAGGCAGAAATTGCTGCAGAGGCCATGGAAGAGTGCTGCTTACTGACTTGCCCTTCATGCTTTGCTTGGTTCCACCAGCCCAGGGGTGACATTGCTCACAGTCATTATCAGTCTAGAAAATGCCCCACAGGCTACAGGCAGTATTGTGGGGGTACCTTCTCAATCATGGTTCCTTCCTCCCAAATGACTCTGACTTGTGTCAAGCAGACTTTAAAACTAGCCACTAGCCAGCACACCAGGCTCACTGTAAGTTAGAGTTAAACAGAAGCCTAAAGGAAAGAGAGTAGCCAGCCTCCTCTGCTGATGGGTGGCTGAGGTGTAGCTCAGTGGTAGCGTGCTTTTACCTTGCATACAATCCTGGGTCCAGGGCCCTCTCCCCAGATCTGGAGACACAAAGGTTTTATAAGCTTGTTCTCTCTCTCTCTCTCTCTCTCTCTGTGTGTGTGTGTGTGTGTGTGTTTTCTGAACAGCCCCAAGCCTGCATCCCATGGCTTCATGAGCAGCCAATACCTTTTGCTGAAGGAAAAGGCAGGTCAGCCCCACACATAAGTGTTTTGATGAGCAGGCGAGCTGGAGGGGTAGCTTGTGGTTACTTCTGTGAGGTGCATAGCATTCTTTGTGAAGGAGAGCCTCCTGAAGGTATGTGATGGAACTCTAGGCAGACAGGACAACAAGGTCAAAGACCCTGAGGTAAGGGGTAAGGCCAAGTTCAAGAAACACCAGGCAGGCCAAAGTAGCTAAATTGGAAAACAGGATCCAAGCAAAAGCCAAGGTTAGGCTTTAGGTTCACTGGCGTTGACAATAGTTCTCATGGAATAAGCTGCCAGCTCTTTAGAGTCTTAATTTTAAAAAATCCCTTTACATGGGATTTCATGACTTCCAGCCCATCAAAAGACACTCAAAGATGTTAAATAACTTAGCAATATGGTACCGTTAGCAAATATGGGGCTTGCAATTTAAGTACTCTGTGTATCTCAAAGGTCAGTTCATAGTTTCTAGCCATTGAACCTCCATTAATTAGCAACCATTCTCTCATTGATCTCTGCTCATCAAAACAGCCCCCTTTTGAACTCTACACTGTGATTTGAAGCATCCTGCTATTATTCTCTCTCACTGTAGTTAACTTGAGTAGATTAAAACAATTCCCTTTTGTTGTAATATAGGTATTTTTCAGGAAGCCATTTACATCAATTTTCTCATTTTAACGAGTCTTTAAATATTGTCTTTTTAAAAATCATAACAAAATGTGGCACTTTTGCTAACCCAAGTCATGCCGTTGTTCAGAAATTAACGAAAAGCCCTTCTGCGATCCAAAGACTATTGTGTCTATTAATCCAGGCTTCCTTTTGAATGTCTTCCAGTTGGAGATGGAAAAGCTTCAGCTCCAGGCCCTAGAACAGGAGCACAAAAAGCTGACTGCCCACCTGGAGGAGGAAAGGGGCAAGAACAAGCACGTGGTCCTGATGCTGGTGAAGGAGTGTAAGCAGCTCTCGGGCAAAGTCGTAGAGGAGGCCCAGAAGCTGGAGGAAGTAATGGTGAAACTGGAGGAGGAAAAGAAAAAGGCAAGTGCATTAGAAGACCAGCTCTCAGTGGAGAAACAAAGAAGCGCCGGCATGGAAGCTCAGCTGGAGAAACAGCTCTCTGAGTTCACTGAAGAACGGGAACAGCTGCGTGCCAAGCTGAACCGAGAAGAAGCACACACCACTGACCTCAAGGAGGAGATAGACAAGATGAAGAAAATGATGGAGCAAATGAAAAGGGGAAATGATAGCAAGCCAGGCCTCTCCCTCCCACGGAAGACAAAAGATAGGCATCTGGCTTCCGTATCTGTGGCGACAGAAGGGCCTGTGACAAGGTCTGTTGCTTGCCAGACAGATATAGTGACAGAAAGCACTGACCCTGTGAAGAAGTTGCCTTTGACTGTACCCTTAAAGCATTCCACAGGGAGCCCCCTAGTTCCCACAAACACAAAAGGGAGTGTGGGCCCCAGCGCTCTACTGATTAGACCAGGTATTGACAGGCAGGCATCCCACAGTGACTTGGGTCCCTCTCTACCTACTGCCCCACCACCAAGTGCAACTAGAATTGAGGAAAATGGACCAATCACGGGCTCCGTCCCTGATCTGTCAAATAGCACACCCTCAACCCCCAGTAGCACTGCCCCTGCCACTGCCCAGACACCAGGCTCAGCTCCCCAGAACCACTCACAAGCTCCCCCTGTGCACAGTTTACATTCACCGTGTGCCAACACACCTTTGCATCCAGGTCTCAACCCACGAATCCAAGCAGCTAGATTTAGATTCCAGAGCAATGCAAATGATCCAGACCAGAATGGAAATACCACCCAAAGTCCTCCCTCAAGAGATGTCTCTCCTACAAGTCGTGACAACCTAGTGGCCAAGCAGCTAGCCCGGAATACTGTGACCCAGGCACTGTCAAGATTTACCAGCCCTCAAGCAGGTGCTTCTCCAAGGCTGGGAACATCTCCAGGAGGGGATGCTGGCACCTGCCCTCCAGTCGGTCGAACGGGTTTAAAGACTCCCGGGGCAGCAAGAGTTGACAGAGGAAATCCTCCTCCTATCCCTCCCAAAAAGCCAGGGCTCTCCCAAACTCCTTCTCCACCACACCCCCAACTGAGGGCCTCCAATGCAGGGGCCAAAGTTGATAACAAAGTTGTGGCTTCACCTCCCTCTACTTTGCCACAAGGGACCAAGGTAGTAAATGAGGAGACCGTCCCTAAGTCATCTTCCCCTCAGCTGCCACCAAAACCATCCATAGATTTAACTGTGGCACCTGCAGGCTGTCCCGTTTCGGCCCTGGCCACGTCTCAGGTGGGTGCCTGGCCTGCTGAAACCCCTGGACTGAACCAACCTGCATGTTCAGACAGCTCCCTTGTCATCCCTACCACCATTGCCTTTTACTCTTCCATAAACCCCGTTAGTGCCTCATCCCGTAGCCCCGGTGCCTCAGACAGCCTCCTGGTAACAGCATCAGGTAAAGGGATTGAAATCTTACACACTTTTTTAAAGAATGGGGTCTATTCTCTCACTTGTCTTAATTTCTTTAACATTGTCTCAAATGTTTTTAATACTCCCTCTTCATTTTCCCATTTCTTTCTTCTGTTTTTTTTTTTGCCTTTTTTTTTCTTTTTAGTTTTCTTTAAGGCTCTGGGATAATGGTGATTCATCTTGCTCTATGAATTATGGTTTCATCGTGCCAAGTGCTTTTCTTGAAAATTAGCCTGAAAATAGTAGTTCGAAGCACACAAAGACCATTCCAGGGGAGGAAAGAGTATCCCTTCTTATCAAATATTTATCTCACGAGGCCTCAATATTAATGGATCATCCTCAGTGTGCATTCAGTTTGTTCCTTCTAGGATGGCGCAAGAAAAATCTTTTTGAGTCATTGTTTGCACCGCTCTAGATTAGCAGGCTGATTGGGATTTGTTCTCTGGTTGATAGATTGGAGGTTAATATCAGATTAGTATGAATGTCCCCTTCTTACCCTCAACAAAGGACCATGAGTATTTGTAAGTTACCAGTTTAGTTTATTTCGAATGTCATGGACCCCATATGAAGGTATTGTCTTCTAAGACTTGAGCACAGGTGGCTTCTGCACCACGTGGGCCATGTTAAAGTTCCCACTGCATCAGTGCATCCTGAAGTTGCTGGGTGTGGGAGCTGCACAAAGGATTAGTTCTTTTCTTTTTGGTTGTATATGGTCTGTGGAAGCATTGCTGTTTTATTAGCATGGCTAAAGTGGCTCCATGCTTGTTGTCAAAGCTCTGTTAGCACTCGGAGCAGCTGGTGCTGTCATCATACGTTAGGGCTGGTAGATCCTTTGGGCTCTAAACACAAGTTTTTTTTTTTTTTTTAAAAAAAGAAGAAGAAGAAGAAGTCTCAATAGCATCACATTTAAAACTTAAAGCATGCAGCACTGTCACTGAGGAGGTAACTGCTTCAGATTGCTCCCTTCTAAGTGCTTCTAAACCAGATGTTCCCATTGAAATTCAGCTTTGCAGGAGGTTGTTTTCATTACCGAGGGCAAAACTGAGAGCCAGAAACATCGTGGACTTTGGAGTTATAGATCAGTGTTAGAGTTGAGGTGCTGTTGTATATAAGTGTTTTTGATGATTCTTCTCATACTGAGCAAGTTTTCTCTTTCTTAAGTAGAAGTGTATACTGCTCAGAGGAGGGTAGCTGGAAGGCGTCTAAGACACCAAGGCATGGCACTGAACTTGGGGCAGCATGAGTAATTACAGCCTAATTAATAGTGTTGCTTATAGCACTTTAGAGCATTTGCCTTAGGATTGATCTTAGCGTCATTTAGTGCTGTCTTTATAGGCATTTGGATTCCTTTTTTTTTCTGCAAAATGGTTACATCTCTTGCTATTGCTTGGAATTAGGTTAGCTTCCCCACTAGTTAAACCTGCCCCAAGAAGGGAGAGATTTGGTACCAACCAGAAGAACCTAAAAATGGACCTTAAGTCATTTGGAGCCACGACAGTGCTCGGAAGTAATATACAGACTGTGTGATAGACAACACCTCCCAGGGCATATGAGTGTCGTCAGCTGGTTTGTTTATAGCTGTACAGCCATCTGTTCTTTGATACCTTGAGGCTCTGCCGGCTGCTGCCTGGGTAGGTGCTGTGATCCCAAGTCCAGATGCAGACACTCTTTAGATTTCAAAGAGAAGCTCCAAAACCAGCATGGGTGACTGGATTTTGAGTTTTTAAAAGGATAGCTAATTCTTAATCTATTAATGATTTGCCAAAACAACCTATTTTGTGTTCGGTGGAATACTAGATAAAGAAGACAGGACCCTTTTTTTAAAAAAAGTAAGTAAATAAAATACCTTTTGCTCCGAGGTGCCAAGGAGAATATGTACAAAGATTTTGATGAAACAGCCGCCATTGAAGATATGTAATATCAGTTTGTTTTCTGTTGTCTAATTTTCTGATTTGGTCATAGTGTTCTCAGAACTGCAGGAAGGCCCTTGGTGGAACAGCAGGCTTCTGTTCCATCTGATTATAAGGTGTGACTCTTTAGGGCAGAAGGGTGGCACCAGAGGTTTTAGTCCTTCAGCAGGTGTTCAGCAAGCACCTCCTTATGTGCTCTGAGAGCAAACACATTAGACTGATGCATCCTTGTATAATTACAGAATTCAACTACAGGTGGAGGCTACCCTACACTTCCCAAGTTAGATGGTATTTCACCTGCATTGCATTTAGTTTTTCCAATTCTTCTGTTTTAAAGATTGTCTTGGGGGTTCTGGGGATAAAATCCAGAGCCTTCTGCATGCTAGGCCAGCGCTCCACTACTGAGCCCCACCGCAGCATCTGCCACTGCACCCGTTTCAGCATCTGCCACTGCACCCGTTTCAGCACAGAGCTCCCGCCGTCCCGCTTCTTAACCTGGCTGTGCCTAGGTGAGCTTGTCCCTCTCCAGGTCATGAGCCCATGGGAGGTCATTCACTTTCCACCAATGCCATCGCAGTGTTTAGGGACCAGGCCCAGGGACAGTATGTACCTGCCAGGGGCCCGGCAGATATCTGACCTTTTGTGTGACCATGTGAGCACCAAACTGAGTTTCAAATAACAAATTTAGTAATTTCTGCCCTTTTTTAGTTCCTGGAGAGACATTTTTCTAAGTTATTAGCTTTGCCATCTAAAATTTAAACTCTTGGAGACAAAACTAAGATTATTTCCCAACTGACTTATCCTTATATGGGTAAGACTGTTTGCTATCTGTACCTCCTTGCCCTGCACCCCAGGATCTTTCTCCTGCCCCTGTGTCCCTGTCATCTTCTATCTCTAAGTGACATGAAAGCCCAGAAGAAAGCTGGGATGGCAGAAGGGTCCCATTAAATGGGTTGCATTGTAAATGGTACTAACAAGAGGCAACTCTGTGGCAAGCCATGAACTTTTAAAATAATGTTTGAAATTCTAAATGAATTAGAAATGAATTAGAACTTAATTCCTCCTGAACTTGTCAGAGGAACATACATAGTCCACTGGTTAGATGAAGACACTTAAAGCACTCAATACTCTGGGCATCCGAGTCCCCAAACCCTTGCACATTTTTCTGTTTCTTTGTTGTTGTTTTTCTTGTTACTATTATTTATTTTATAAATTTTATTTCATTTGATTCAGACTTCTTTCTTTCCTTAAATATATCCTTTAAAGTATCCTCATGTATGATTGGCTTGAAAGGTAAATCAGCAAACAAGAATGGTCTGGGCTGTGACCTTAACTCTCTCCACCCTCTGAAGCTGGTGCCAGAAGCTGTCCTCAGCTCCTCTTCTCCCGCCATCGCATGTCCCCGCTGTTTCGTGGCCTGCTTTGCAACGTCCTCACCTTTACTAACGTTTGCCGATGATGCTGCGTACTGAATGACTTTCTAACATCGTAGAGTAGCTGTGTGGGTCCGGGTCTGTTCTGTCTTTACTAATCCAGTTAACACGATATTACCATTTCTCTCAATGTTGAGAATTTCAGATGAATACTGGTGCTGTGATGAAGTTTGTATTTTACCTCCCCCATATTTGAAAAAGGATTTATTAAGACGAGTTGTGCTAGGAAGAAATTGGAAATGATAGTAAAACATAGAACGTTTGAAATTTAAGAGTGTGTGGTGTTTACAAAAGTACATTTCCTCCGGGAAGATTTAAAAGTAATATTTTTCAGTCTTCTAAAGAAACAGAACTACTTCTGAATATGACAAGGACAATGATGATTTATGGCTGAAGATTAAGAACATTTCCCTTTCACATCAGTGGGGTCTTCTAGAAAATATATACATAATTGAATATCTCCATATAAAACAGTAGAAATGTGAATTTGTATTGTCTTCTCTAAAGCCTAAAACAAAAGAAAAAAGAAAACGAACTCTTAAAGAGTAGCAAAATTTAGCATGTATGCATTGGTATTCATGGAAGAGTATCAAGAACCAAGATTTCTTGAATGAGATCTAAAGAGATGAGAAAATGAGTGTGTGCGTGCACATGTGTGCACGTGTGTGTGTGTGCTTGCATGTGTGTGCGTGTGGGTGGGTGTGTGGGTGTGGGTGTGTGCAGAAAGCATGAAGCAGACCCCCTGCCCCGTTCTGCTAGGGACAATAGTGTGATGCCTTCCTATTGCTTGTGTTTGCTTTACGGTCAAGGTGTCCAGCCTTGGTGTTTATAATTTTCTGTCTATCATCCATTTCTAATAAGTACTGATTTAATTTTTGTGGGCCTGTTTTTTTGTTTGTTTGTTTTTAAGAAAATACAAAAGGTAAAATGTACCAGAGAGGAGCCTTCTTGTAAGTATGAAGTAAAAATACTACTTTTCTAAGAAGACCTTATAAGTATCATGGGGAAATATTATAAAGATTTGAGAAATATTGAATTTTATAAAAATTTTAATCTTGTCTGTCATTGCTGTCTTGGTATGATAAAACAATAAATTATCCATGGATTCAGATAATTGGTCATAAAACTATAATTTCAAGATTTTACTATTCAGTATAGTTTTAGTTGGATAAATGGCCTCTTTTGATTTATTTTTATAAAAAATTATAAATATTCTGAGGAATTTCTTTTATATGTAATCTTTATCGTATCATGAAAGAATCTGAGGCCAAAAACTTGGCATTAATCATAAGAATTGACTATTGAGTTCATATTAGTGTAACTAATACCTCGGTTCAGGGAAACGAAAGTGTCCATCCATTGAGTCTTCCTGCAGGGATTGTCCCATATGCCCATGGGAAGTCTGCCCTGAGAAATGTGTTTGTGTACCTATGTACAGCCCTACTTAAAAGTACTTGGGCTTTCTCATGTTTTTAAGCCAAAAAGATACAAATACCAACTAAATAAACATTTGTATTTTACTGTTTTTACAGCCTTTTGATCAAGGAAGGATTCAGAAAATTTTCCAGGCTATATGCAGCCGACTCCACACTCTTAACAGATTCTCTTCTAAAGCTGCTAAATACTGATGAGAACTATCTAACCATGATAACTCTCACAATGTTTGTTAAAGCTGTATGGGAGAGTGTCCTGCTTTGTTGGCCAATTAAAAAGTTCTTTAGTGCTCCTGGGAAGATGGCAAGAGGTGGTAGTTTTCAAAGCTGTTATTATACCATCTGCTGTTGTATCATACAGCCAAATATATTTTTTGTATTTCTGGTAGCTCTTAACATCTATTATTTGTTTCCCAAATAAGGATATTCAAGGAAATTAATAAACTCGATACAGTAAGGCCCACCTTCTAGTTTATGTAAAATAATCGTCTTGGAAACATTGTTGAAGAAACTGTTTCTAGCTATTATGCTGTCTTATACCTACTTGATTTATGTTTCCATATTACTATTGAAATTGAGGTAAACTTTACATAATTTAAAAATTCAAAATGCTTTTAAATTCCAAACAGAAATCAGTATATGTAGTGTGTGGCAGCCATCTTGGTTACCAACCATTTAACTAAAAATCAATCATTTAACTCTTATTTGTACCAGACTGACAACTAAAAATAACTTGTCACATTGAGCGTGAATTAGCAGCAGATAGAAGGTCTAAAATAACAGTATGGATTTGTGCAAAGTATTAACAGATTGATAATGGTAGAAACCATGTAATTAATCTTCTAGGGATACATGTTCATGTCTCTGTGTGTGTGATTCAAAAAGGAATCGTAGTGTCTGTCTTCTCTTTCCCTTCCTACTCTCTAACTAGGGTCACTTTAACCTACAGGCTGGTCACCCTCCCTAACCCCTTTGCTAATGAGTGGTGGTCCTGCCCCCCTGGTCGGCAGGCCCACCCTTCTTCAGCAAGCTGCTGCCCAGGGAAATGTCACTTTATTATCAATGCTGCTTCATGAAGAAGGACTGGACATGAATCACTCTTGTGAAGATGGCCATTCTGCCTTGTATTCTGCTGCTAAGAATGGACACACAGGTAAAAAAATAAAATAAAAACAAGATTCTACCTCACCCCACACTTACAAAGGTGATTAACTCACTGTTGTGAGAAGAAATTCCACTTGTATTTCACATTTAAAAGGAGGAATGGGTAAATCTTCTTTATATGACTTTTAAAGTCTTATGAATATTTAAGGGACTAATTATGTAGTTAGTTAATGTAAAATGTAGAGCTAGTGGCAAAGAAAATTTTCATTTATGCACACCAAAAATGTATTGTCCACATAGAAATTATAAATGACACTTTAGAATCAAGCTGTCTGTGTGGGATCACTCTTGTCAGGACAGAATAACCCTGATCTATGCTATGGAAGCAGAGCAGAGAATCCGGGCTGTTAGGAGTAGGGTATGGAGCGAGTGCTGCAGTGAGGTTTTACTAGATAGGAAGGGTGCTCTTGGGATAATCTGTGGTTATTCAGGGTTTTTGTCTTTATTTTTTTGAGAACTGAAAAGTTATGGCACTATAAATGATCTGTCAGTGGATACTAAATTCTTTTTACTCTTTAAAATGCAAATCCCATAGTTAAATATACCAAAACATGTGGTACTACAGGATAAGACATGGCTTACTGCAAGTCCAAAGTTAACAGCGTAAGTTAGCCATAGATGGGTGCTTCAGATAGACGCAGTATTTTCCTAAGCAAAGAAGACTCTAGTTTTAAAGTGTTTGGGAATTCAGAAGCATTGGGGGAATTTTCCCTACTGTGGAGAAATTAAATTTAGATCATGCAATATTATTTATGATACTACTCTGTTAGTGGTATTTATTTCTCAGGTAACTTTCTGTGGGCTTTTCTTGATCATCAAGTGTGTAGGATGTCCCAGTGATTATTAAATTAGCATCAATCATGCACTAAGAGTGTAACTATATTCATACAAATTGGTAAATGGATCTGGTTCTCTGCCCCAATACATTATTTTGGAGAAAATCTGGTGGAGAGTCTAGCAAAGTACTTTATTGGTATATGGTATTCCTTTGCACCCATCAAAAACTCTCCTGGAAACATTTTTAAAAATCGTGTCTTAGTGACTTTGGAGATAACATGCCTTCAGGAAAAGAGATGACTTTCCTTATGAAAGTTCATGACACGCCACATCCAGCAGGACGTAGCTGTCAGATTAACTGTGCAGAGAGGAGTTCGAGCTGTTAGCATCTCTCCACAGCTTATAGAGAACTTGGCTCATCATAGCACTAAGTGGAGAATTACAGCGACTTTCTGCTAAAAACCCGTAGACTGTGTGCGATTGCTGCTGAATGCAGAAGCCCGAGTCGACGCTGCTGATAAAAATGGCTTCACACCCTTGTGCGCTGCAGCTGCTCAGGGACATTTTGAGTAAGTGACGTTCTTCATTCATTTTTTTTCTATGAAAATGACCCCTTTTCATATTCCTGCATGTCTTCCACTCTTGCTAAGGATGTAAATGAGCGCTTAACTTTGATTGACAAATAAGCCCACCAAACATATTTGAGGGTTCAAAAGCAAAGCAGGACCCTCGATTTGTTCTTCGTAATGATAGATAAGTGTTGTATATAAAGGAAGTATGTATATGTCCATGTGTGAATTACACATCAGTGAATTTGCTTCTGGAAAAGGTTAACTGTAGTATACTACTGGAGAACCAAGTAAGGAATGCTGAATGCTTCATTGCTTCACTTTTTCTGTGAAAACCTTTGTTAGTGCTGCCGTTAAAGTAAAACAGAATTATATGATTTATTATAATTCTTCTGACCTCTTGTAACTTATGTGATAGGCCCACATGCTCATCTTGCTTCACTCACAATTAAGAGAAACATTAATGCAGGACTTTTACATACTGAAAGTAGTACAAGTTCAAAGGGAACGGGCTAATTAATATGCACATGACTTTAACAGTGATTTCTAAAGGAGCTCAAAGTCATTAAGTGTAGGGATTACTTTTCAAAACTAAAAGTCACATTTTAATAATAGAATATGGCCAAATTGCTGTCCTGCTTGTACTGAGCTGGCAGATTGTGAAGAATATATACTGCTGTCACCTTTAAAATCCATCTGTCCTGAGAGAAATATTCTTGAACAGATTACAGAATCCATGGCATTTTGGTTTTGAGCCTTAGCCTTCAACAGCTGAGCTATTTCTCCAGCTCAAACTGCACAGTTATTAAAATAAGGCTTCTTAGAATTTGCACCAATGTTATTAATTACAAACATAGTCTATAATATTCCAAATGCTTCCTTCCATGCCTAGTGTCATCTTCCCTCGCGTATCTAACACACATCTCATCAGCCTGAGTTTAGGTTTGGAAACCACAGGTGTTGCTTTTGCTGTTTCTTATGGTTATATTCTGTGTCCTACAAAACACATCTCTCCTCCCGGTCTGTGCTTCTGCCTTTGTCAGCTCCGTGTTACCAGGTCCTCTATGATGCTCCTTGCTTGGAGGATGTAACTGTCATAGAATAGAAACATAGATAACTTTTGAAGGATGAACCCTTTGGAAATTCAGGAATCAGTAAATTTAAAGAACATGTTACACAAATATGTCAACATGTAATTTATTATGCAGTCAAATACTGAGAAAACAAAAAACACAAACAACTGGACTTTCCCTAATTCAGTTTGTTCAGATTCTATCTCTGTGTATTGAAGTAGTCACTAAGTCACAGTCTTGGCTTTACCTCCTTTCCTTTTTCTGTGTAGCTCTGTGTCCTCAGAAGCCAGTTACCACCCAAAGAGACAACCTCTTCCATCTTTCTCCCAAGGCAGCCCTTTTCCCAGCCCCCTGCTACTTTTTATAGAGGAGGCACATGGTGCCCGGCTGTCTATGCTATTTATAATCATTTTCTTGAGTGAAAGAAAAATCACAGAATGATTCAGCAGCCCCATGTTTGTTTCAAGGCTCCATCTATTTTGAATTGCAAATAGTATGTAGACCAAGTGTGATTAAACCTAAACCGTTTACCCTAATATCTCAAACCTGTTCTAAGGACAATACCTATAGAAGTTGGTTAGATGCATCATGAACTAGATTTGAGCATTTGTAGAAGTACAGTTTTTTTTTAATTTTTATAAATGTTGTGACTAAAGTGTTGTTTTTAGTCTTATGAAAGTAAAAGCAATGCAATAAGGCTCATAATAACCAATTTGGTCTTAATAAAAAGAGTTGATGCATGTTAGTATACAGGCTTGCTTATGCACGTCATCTAGAGTTGGATCTGACCAGGGAGCACTTCCAAGCTGACCTCCCATTTCTGCGTAACTAATCACAATCCTGTGTGCAGATGTATAGAATTACTAACTGCATATGATGCCAACATTAATCACACTGCTGCTGGAGGACAGACACCTCTGTACCTGGCCTGTAAAAATGGAAATAAAGAATGTATCAAACTCCTGCTGGAAGCTGGCTCTGACCGGAGTATAAAAACTAGAGTAAGTACCCAGTTGGGAGAGTTTGCAATGACGTTTGTCATTCATACTGTGTCTGAAAACAGTATAGGCTCAAAAACCATATACTTGGGTGTTCTAATATAGGTGTGTATATGTGACATGTACAGTTTTCTTTGTCATTGCTCCCTAAACAAGGCAGTATAGAAACTGGTTACATAGCATTTGCAGTGTAGACAACTTCCTAAGTAATGTGAGAGAACTCAAGAATGTGGAAAGATCCGTGTAAGCGTTATGTAAATGCTACAGCATTTTTCATGAGGGATTTGTGCATCTTTGGGGATGTAGAGGCCAGACCAGGGTGGGATGTAGCTTTGAAATTGTTTCCCCATAAATGCTAAAGGACAGCTGCACATTGAAACAGACTCCTTAGTTGAGTTTTGGCTTTAAAGATATTGAATCAGAAAGGGGCCTCTGTTTTAAGTTTCTAGCTTGCTAATTAATAATTATGTCCATTTTGCCTCATCAGTCATTCCACTTCTGAGGCTATAAACAAACAAAAAAGGATAATGGTGCTATTAGTATTTCAGAACTAGAGACAGTGAAAGTGTAAGCTTTCATTGAACAAATACTGTTCTTAGACCTTCCATGTAGTTACATAATTTATCTGAAATGAACCACTCATTACTTATCAATAGAAGCAGAGATAATGAGGCCAGGTATACATGTTTTCCATTGTGGATTATTGCTAGAGTTTTAAAAAAAAAAACCTAGAATTGTTTTTATTCAATTTTAAATTTTTACCGAATTTTAAAATTCTTATTATATGTGTATGGGTGTTTTTCCTGCAGGTATGTCTGAATCCCTTACATGCCTAGTTCCCATAGAATTCAGAAGACGTCATCAGATTCCATGGAACTAGAGTATAGGTGGCCATGAGGGCCATGTGGGTGCTGAGAATCGAACCCAGGTTCTCTAAAAGAGCAGCCAGTGCTATTAGCTACTGAGCTATCTCTCTACATCCTGTTTGGTTTTGTTTTTAATCTGAAAAAAGTAATTTAGTTACACATTTTCTTGTTATTTTATGTATTTCACTCAAAAATATACGGCATTTATATATATTCACTACAAAATCCCACCTTATAGATGAGAGAGAAATAAATTCTGTATCATCAACTGAGTAAGAAGTGCAACGTGGGAGATTAAACCACAGCCTGTTGGGAAAGCAGATCCATGCCCTCTAGCTAGCTTTGTTGAGTTGAACAGAATCTTTAGAAATATGGAAATGCACAGTATAATTCGTGCGTGGTCCCAGGGGAATAATTATGTCTTCTGGTTTTCACGGTGAGGTAGCAAAGGAAAGTGGAATGTTGAAAGGTTTTTATCTTGTATTGCTTTTTCTTACAAGGTCTGTTTGGCCTCTGTGAACTAGGAAGGTCGTCAGCACTTAGGTCTCTGTGGCTTCCATAAGGTTGAGGTTCTAACACTGCAGAAGAAAGCAGGATCCTGTTTTACCTGACTGGAATACAGACTGTACCCTGCTCTAATTACAAGCTGTGTGGTCTTGTCTGAGTCAACTGAGCTTTAGATCCAGAAGCAGAAAAAGGCCCATTCTAAAGGGTCAGCTTTGGGAAAGGATCATGATATGCAGTACACATTGAGATGGTTCCCATTTACTGGACAATTTTCTTAGCTTTTACATCATTCCTTTAAAAATAGTGCTATGCTGGTATATGCCTGTGATTACAGTACTCAGGAAGCAGAGGCAAGGGACCTTATCCAGTTCCAGGCCAGCAAGAGCTGGATAGTGAGATCTTTCTCAAAACACACACACACACACACACACACACACACACACACACACACACACACACACACACACCCCACAGAAAGAACGTATTATAACTTACTGAAATGTATTTAACATAACAATATGGAATTCTATATGAAAATGATGTTAAAACTATAATGTAAAGGTAGGAAAAAAGCCCCAAAACAAGTCAATTCTTTGGCAACATCTTTAAAGACAAACAAAGATTCCCATGGAGGGGCGGACCCCGCTCTGTGGCAGAAGGAGAGGGGAACAGAGGGTCTCCCTAGAACAGCGCTTATCAGGTTTAAATCCATCCCGTTCACTTGCTGGCCTGTTTGATGAGCTGCCGGGCCTTACCCACTCCAGTGTCAGAGTCCCTTGCCTAGAGAGAGGCTTGAGGACCTGCATTTTTAACAGAGTCCCAGAGGGCACTGAAGCTGCAAAACTGAGAACCCCTGCCCCAAGACTGACATTGGGCAGGGGGAGTTGTGAGCAGGCAGAAAATAGACTCAGTGATTTTGGTGGAAAATTTTCTAAGGAAGTACATGTTAGAATCCCCCTGCCATCGGCAGTCACTGGGCAGAGGCCCATAGGCATCAAGTAAAACAACTTGGCTTTGTTTTTTCCTGCATTCCTACCTTTTCCCTATTACCCAGAATCTTCCTTCTGGAAGTGTTGGCATAGAAACGTTCAGATTATTCGAGGTTGGTCACTGGTCTTGAAGTAAAACTGGTTTGCAGCACTGCTCTTCAGTTTGTGACTACTTTACTAACACCATTATTATTGCATATAATTTTTAAAAATCTCATTAGGATAAAGTTCTCCCCATTTTATATATTAAATTGAAATTCTGCTTGGCCAAGCATAATGCTCAGGAGACTAGGCAGTATCTGCTCATTCCAGATGGTGACTATTAGGTGGAAATGGTGGTTTAACAGCCAACATGAATCACAGTTGTGGGAAATAATGTCACCAGTGAAAGTCAGAAAGCTTAAGTTCATTAGGAATAGGCAGGCGTGGGCCACCTTCATTCTTTGGTACAGTGGCTCATGACCAAGAGCATTTATAGGTGGACTTAAAAATAACACCATTCTCATCATTAATGTTGTTATCATCACTTTCCCCCCGGCCCATTTATTTTCAGGATGGCTGGACACCAATTCACGCAGCTGTGGACACTGGTAATGTGGACAACCTCAAGCTCCTAATGTACCATGGAGTGCCGTCTCATGGGGACTCTTTGAGTGCGGAAGAGCCCAAGTCAGGCTTGTTCACCTTGAATGGAGGCGAGAGCCCAACAGGTGCACCTAAGCCTGTGGTTCCTGCAGACCTCATTAACCACGCTGACAAAGAAGGCTGGACCGCTGCCCACATTGCTGCTTCCAAAGGTTTCAAGGTGCGTCTGCTAGCAGCTGGCCTCATCACCCAGTTGTGAATTTGATGCGTGGCATCGCCATCAGCAATTGATCGGGTGTATTTAGACCGGGTAATTGGAAATGGAGTAATATCATTGCGGAAGACGATGAGCTGCTGCTGGTACAAACTGACATTCATTTCTCTCCAGCAGATGTTTATGGCTAAGGACATAAGAGAATTTTCAATTTTCTTAAAAAATATCTTCTATTTGCAGTCTTTCAAAAAGAAATATGAGAGTAATTTCCAATGTTTTATTTCATCTGTGTTAGGAAAGAAAGATCGGTATTAATATAATTCATGGGTGGTGTACAACCAAGGCCACATGCTAATTAAAGCACTGATATCTAGAGGGAGACTCAGGTTGAAGGTTATATTCTTGTGCACTTTCTATTCCTAACAGTAGGCTTTACAAATAATGAGGTTTTAGGATGCTCCTGAGTGCAGCTCGCTATGCATGCTAATGTCTGAAGAAACAGTTTGCTCTTGGCTTTTAGACTAGTAGCAGATGTACAAGTTACAAGTGTGGGATAAGGAGACAAAAGAGAACACAAAGTGATGACCAGGCATCAGGTCAGCCCCTCAATCAATGATGTGGAGAAACAGAGACTGCGTACTTCAAAGAGTACAGCTTTTAGTAATATTCACTTCTGGGATTGTTCATTTTAAAGGAGGTAGAAACTCCTTTGGGCCCTGGAGAGCACTGGAGAAAATGATAAAGGTGAAGGGTGAGACGGAATAGACATAGAAGCAGTGACGGACAGCCCCAAATGAGCGAAGGCAAACAGAAATAAAGTGACAATAGGAATGTCATTGTTGGTGTGGGGGCCTTTAGAAAAATTTGATAAGGGGCTTGACCTAAAAAATACCCATGAATATACAGCTAGTGGAAGGCTTTAAAAAGCTAAGTGGTTATCCAGTTTAAATTATTTAAGTTAGCCATAGCATTTATACTATGTGGGATATTGAACAAATTGTTGCTGAAAGAAAAAGGCAAAGTGGAAGGTGGTAAGAACAATGGTAATAATGGAATTATTAGACAGGACTGTTCAAGGAGGGGGCTGAAGAAAGTTTAGTGGTAAAGAGCTTTTTGCATAAGCTTGAGGAACTGAGCTTCGATAAACAGTACCTACATGAAAGCCGGGTGTGGCAGCATGCTCTTGCAACTCCAGGACTGAGGTATGGAAACAGAAAGATCCCAGGGGCTTTCTGATCAGTCAGCCTAGCAGAAACCCTGAACATCACACTCAGGGAGAGAGTCTGCCTCAAAAACCAAGTTGGAGAGTAACAGAAAAAGACACCCAAAGTCAGTTTCTGGTCTTCACATGCACTCACACAGACAAGCATGTATGCACACATACGTATATCCCCCACAGAAACACAGACATGCATATACACAAATAAATAAATGTCTAGGGATGGAACACAACACACATGGAAAAGGAGTGAAGCTGAATGGAAAGATAATATCTTTCAGGAAAGAGCAAAGAAAAAGCATTGATTGGTGTGATAGAAGGTGGTTTGGGTTATGCTTCAATTAAGAACTAGATTCATTCCACATGTGTGTGTGTGTGGAACTGTTAGATCTCCTGCAGACACCATGTGCTTCACGGTTTTAAAAGAGAAGGAAAAGAAAAAGCATGATTTTGTTCAGTGCTTGTTAGTCTTAGGTTTCCCCCATTTTACTCGTTGATGCAAAAGAAATAAAAATTCTGAGAACTATGTGTGTGTGTGTGTGTGTGTGTGTGTGTGTGTGTGTGTGTGTGTACACATATATATCGTTTTAGTGGTATTCATATGGTGTAAAGATTTTAGGAGACATAAATGGGAAGTGTAAGTCATTTAAGTTTGACAATGCAGGCTCCCAGAGACCAGCAGTTCCGGTGACAGGAGGGTTCATGGAAAGACAGTATGTTGCTCACAACCATTCCTTCAACGACAACAAAGCCCTGTCATGTGAGATGGAGCTGATAGAGGTGGGTGATGAATACACAGCCTGCAGCACAGCACAGCGGAACAGCAGAGCATATCTGAGCTAAGCCGTTTGCCTACCGTACCTCTGTACCTCTTTTGCTTGGGCCGAGAGGAACCTCCTGCCCTGGGTGCTAGCCTTCAGTGAAGGATGGCGCTGCTGCATGGCAACTTCAATATGAACTCTTATTAGTCCCATAGTTTTGATGATTAAAGATGATATTTCCATTGATTCCCCAGACCCTGACCGTGGTAAATGCTCCTTCACTCTTGTATAACAGGAAATATGACTTCCTTCTCTCCGAACAGGACTCCTCCATAACCTCTTGTTTTTAAAAGCATGAGATCAGTTTTTGATTTGAGATTTTAAGGAATGATTGACAACACACACTACTAAGCTGTTTAAATAATAGACTTTTTTTTTAAGTTCTGGAGTGGGCATTTAATCTTCCATTTTGACCTCTTTATTTTATGATTAGGACATATAAGCCTTAGAGGGTTTAATAGATAGTGGCTAGGAATGAAGCCCAGATTTCCTGATTCTGTTACTCTTTTCCCCTCTACAGCCTTCCTTTCTAGTCAAAAGTATTATAAAATGTATCTGTATCACTCATCTGAAACAATGTTTTCATTCTGGCCAAAACAGCTTTCCCAGATTACCCATTTATAATATGTTGCAAAGGCCGGTTTTCAGAAACAATAAATCCCAACCATCAGTGTGTAGTAGAATCATTCTACTCTAACCACAACAGGGCCTTAAAAATGATCTCAGTTGGTCACATAGCTTTTCTAGTTTGTATAAGGCTGGTGATTCTGCTCAACACACTCAGAAACACATACCACATACTCTCTCTCTGATGCAGATCCTAGATTTTTATTGATATATGCATGTGAGTGTGGGTATAAGTTATTCAACTGGGAAAGCAGCGCTGCAAGGCAGATTCAAAAGTCAGGTGTGAGGCTATGCATTTAGGACTTGTTACTGCAGAAGCCACAGTTAAAGCTGAAAACTTGTTGCACTTTTAAAAAACAGGAAACAGCCGTGCGGTGGTGGCACATGCTTTTAATCCCAGCACTCGGAAGGCAGAGGCAGACGGATCTCTGAATTTGAGAAGCAAACCCCAGTGGGAAATATGAGACGGACATACTGGTTAGTTTTGTCAACTCCATAGGAATTAGTCACATAGGAAAAGGGAGCCTTGGTCGAGAAATTGCTTCCATCAGATTGGGCTGTGAACCTGTGATGTATCTGTACGGCACTGTCTTGATTAAGAATGATGTAGCAAGGCCCACCCACCTATTCCTATCCCCCTCCTTCACCCCTGGGCAAGTGGTTCTGGGTTTTAAGACAGCAAGATGAGCAAACCATGAAGAACAAGTCAGTAAATAGTTTCCCCCAGAGCCACGGCTTCAGTTCCTGCCTCTAGGTCTTGCCTGGAGCTCCTTCCAGGATGAAGTCTTCCCTGACAACTTCCTTCCAGAATGAATTATAATTCATATTATATAATTCATTCATATTATATAATTTAATATTAAGCTAACAAGCTTAAATACACCTTTCTTCTCCAGGTGGCCTCTTGTCAGGATGTTTTCTTCCATCAACAGAGAAGCAAGTTAGAGTAAGAGGGGGAAATGAGGAGCTCAACCTGAGATGGAGTAAGAGAAAGTGAGTGGAGAGGGTAGTGAAGATGAATAAATCAAAGTATATATGAAGATGCCATAATAAAACTTCACTCAGATTTCAGCTAAGAATTATGGGATTTAGAGCTTGCAAGGGCAGAGATTACTCACTCCAGCCCCTGTGCATTGTACATGAAGAAATGAAGTCTTGGGAAATGATGAAATTAATTTCTCAAAGATGGCTCATGGAGAACTCGGTTTCCACATTAGTGCTTGCTCTTTCCCAGTCCTGGATGGTTTCCCCATGGCTGAGTTTGTTGAGACAGCCACTGCTGTCTAACAACAGGAGACCCTCTCTCAGAAGGGCCTCTGACTGCTCCACAGAGAAGGCTGGATTAGGGTAAGCCTTTCTTTGTTTTCCTTGCTTCCTGGAAACAGATAAAAGAACTTTTTGCATATATTATTTATTAGTATTGTTGTTGTTGTTTACATCCTGATCTCAGTTTCCCCTCTACTCTCGTCCCAGTAGCCACCCCCACCTCCCCTCCACTCCCCATCTACTCGTCCACCAGTTCTCTTCAGAAACGGGTAGCCCTCCCATAGGTATCAACCAACCACGCCATATCAAGTTGCAGTAAAACTAGGTACCTCCCTTCGTATTAAGACTGGGCAAGGTGACCCAGTAGGAGGAAAAGTGTCCCAAAAGCCAGTAAAAGAGTCAGAGACATTCTTCCGGTCCCCTCCCGCTCTCCCACTAACCCTCCTCCCTCCCCCTGCTTCCTTGGGAGGGGGCAAGGTGCCCTGCCCTGTGGGAAGCCCAGGGCCCTCCCCCCTCCATCCCCGACTGAGAAGCTTCTGTAAAGCAAAGGACACTGTAATTAAGACAAAAAGGCATCCTACTGAATGGGAGATTTTCACTAACCCCACATCGGACAAAGGTCTGATCTCCAAAATATACAAAGAACTCAAGAAACTAGACAGTATGAGTCTACTTTCAATCTTGGCTGTGGCTATTCCCTTTTCAATAAATAAAAAGGAATTTCACCAATTCAAAAAAAAAAAAAAAGAGTCAGAGACAGCCTCTGCTGCCACTGCTAGGAGTCCCACAAGAACATCAAGTTTCACGGTTATAATACATAAGCAGAGGACCTAAATCAGTCCCATGCAGGCTCCCTGGCTCACAGGTCAGTCTCTGTGAGCCCCTGTGAGCCCAGGTTAGTTGGTTCTGTAGGTTTTCTTGTATCTTTGACTCCTCTGGCTCCTACAACCCTTCCTACACCCTCTTCCTCAGGATTGCCCATCCCCAGCTCTGCCTAATAATTTGTAATGTTCAGCTGGGCATCTCTGCATCTGATTCCATCAGTTGCTGGAAGAAGCCTCTCTGATGACACTGGGCTAGGCACCGATCAGTGAGTATCACAGAATATCATCAGAAATTGTTTCGCTAACCTTTTAAAAACAAAATTTTTATGCCTGTCATTTTTGGTTCAATCCTAGGTTCCTGGGCCTTCCAATCTCTGGGTTCTGGCTCCCCAGGTGTGTCAGGGATAGACTCCCTCTCATAGCATTGAGCTGCAAGCTGAACCAGTCATTGGTTGGCCACTCCTACAATTTCTTTGCTACCTTTAATGAAGCGCATCTTGCAGGGAGGACAAATTGTAGATGGAAGGTTACGTGGCTGGGTTGGTGTCGCAATCCGTCGCCCACTGGAGGTCTTGCCTGGTCTGGAGACGGAGGGTTCAGGCTCTGGAGTGGGGGCGAGCATCTCAGGGATGAGCTAGAAACCTAGCACAATGGAAACTCCCAGAAATCTATGAGGATGACCGTAGGGAAGACTCCTGGTAATGGGAGATGTGGCGCCTGATAAAAGAACCTCTTAGCGTAACTCTCTTGGCTGTTGTGGGGCCTTTGAGAAGTTGAAGTCCTGCCAAAGAAATGAGGAGACTGAATTTGAATTTCTTGATCACTGATAAAAGCTTTTGTTCTCAGACAAATCTTGTTTATTCATTTATCTGTCTTTCTGGTTTTTTCTTTTTTCTTTCTTTTTTTTTTGATCCGCTTGTTCTTTTTCTTGTTGGTGGTGGCTTGTGTGAGATATGGTCTCTTCTAAAACTCAGATTGTTCTAGAATCTGTATAGCCCAGGCTAACCTTAAACTCACAGAAATCCCATGTGTTGAGGTTACATATATGGCCACCACGGCTAGTTTCCGAAAGCATTTTCTGTTAGGGGATTGTGTGAGAGTCTTCTGTGGGTCAGTCAGAATTTATTTAATTCATCTGTCCCCAAGTCTGTGGCTTCCTGTCACTCCAACTCATCTGAGGCTCCCCTACCTCGTTTAATAGTTTTAGAATCCATTGCAAGCCTCTTTGTCCTGGACTTCTAATACTCCACCATCCTTGCTTCCCCTCTGGCTATGCTCCAGCATTTCCCAGGATCCATTCTGGGTGCTTCCTCCTGAGTATTTTTGTATTTTATTAACAAACTCCTCTGGTTCTTCATTTACACTGTGTCGTCTGCAATAACTAATCACAGACTCGTATCTTCACGTTAGACTTCTGACCTGTCTGGTAGACTTTTCTTTCCAGAATCCCAGAAGTCATTTTTAGGCAGCTCCAGTGCCCCCTGGACAAACAGTGGCTTCACCTGCTGCATCTCTAAGGTTTCCTTGCACTGGGATAGGATCGCAGTCTGTGACTTTGCCAGGCTATTAGCCCTAGGAATAAGTGACATTTTCTTTTATCTTATGGCAACCACTGCTGTTCTTCAGGTGACCAGGATGAGCTATGAATGTGCAGAAAAGTTTGTTGGGGACCCAAGATTTGTATTTTTCCCACTTAGGTCTTAGCTGCAAAGCAGAGGTCACTGGAATTTTTCCTTATTGGATAGAATCATGCAACAGGTTTAAAGAAGGGAAAGTCATACAAAGTATCTAGAAGGCACAAAACCAAGAGAACCAGATGCCATTCAGAATAAATAGAAATCTATCGCTTTAATTATATGAACATGTATGTATCTGTATGTGGGAATGTGCACATGAGAACAGGTGGTCATGGAAGACAGAGACTTCAGATCCGCCTGCAGTTTGGAGTTTCAGGCTGTTGTGAGCTGCCCAGAATGGGTGCAGGGATCTGAGCTCAGTCCCTCTACAAGAGCAGGAAGAGCTTTTAACAGTGAACCGTCTCTCCAGCCCTGAAATCTCTTTATTTCTATCTTCTGTGATTATTTTCTTTTCCCCTTAATTTTTCGTGAAAAATGGTAATGTCATACTACATGTAGACAAAGGTAAGGATTCCTTTAAGTTTTCATTCCAGAGCATTAGCTGAAGGTCAAACGAATGCTTGCTTATTTGTGGCCACAATGATTGGCTCGCAGAAACACAATGGGGACAATAAACATCGCTATAATCAAGCTCACACACTCACCCAAAATATGGATCTGTGGGGTCATCTACTTGCAGCTGTCACGTGCCTGACTTTAAACACCTTTCCTCTCCCACTCTGTACTGTGTTCATTGACATCCCACAGATAGTCTCTGAGTAGTTCAGAACCTTGCCTTTATGTCTACTGAATATTCTGAGACTGTTCAGGAAAGTTATCCGAAGCTCTCAGAACATCTCTACATCTCCAAACATTCTGTTTGCCCAGTACAGTCCTGCTTATGCTGTTTATCCTGGTGGAACAGTTAATTGCAGGCATTTACTCTTCAGCCATCTCGGCCTGGAGGTGTATATGGCAGCCCTGGGGATAACCACATTTCCTTTTGATTCGCTGTGGCGGCAGCTCTGTCTGCTCACCTCTTCATTGTCCTGAGCTGAAAGCAGTACCAGGCTTCTCTGTTTACCTGTCCATTTCCCATACTCCACGAGTTCAAATTATCAGCACAGCTCTAGGCTTTATGTCTTTAGCGAATTACCTTTGATTATTTGCTTCCTCACTTCCTCCATGCATCCTGTCCGTGTGACTTCTCATCTGCCCTTTTGATGCCATCTGTCGCAGTCTCCACTTTCTTTATGTAGCCATGGGTTGGACCTTTCTAACAGCTAAATATGGTGATGCTCATTTCATATCCATTTATGGCTAAATATAGCTTACTCGCTTCTTATCCATTTATGGCTCTGTCACCCTAGAGTAGGATTTCCTAAAGACAATGGTTAAGCACCTTCTTCTCACTGGCCTCAGATTACAAGCATATGTCACCTTTCCTAGTGTGTGCTGTATGTAACCCACATGCCTGACCAACCTCTCCCTGGCTTCACAGCCTCTGTCCCCATAGTCTCAAATGCCATCTTCATAAATCCTGACCTTTGTTGCCTCAAAAATATCTGGGTAGACATTTCAGACTCAGATATAGGGTGTTCCCAAGGCACCTCCTCACGTTTCGCTTACATAGTTTGTGCTGTAATTGTTTGCATGTATCTTTCCCTTCTTAATCCTCTAGGCACATTTCTTCTTCATCTTTGTGTGTACTGTTCCTAGCAGAGAATCTGGTTCAGAAGTAGTTTCCTGAACCAATGAGTAAATGAACAAATACAGTCCTTTTAGAACATTGTTTCCTCACTCTCTTCCTTTCTGATATCTCTTTCCCATGCATCCATCCATCAGCTTTTCAAACAGAGCTGATCATAGCATTTTCCTTCCCACACACAGCCCGGTGTCTGCAGAGGAGCACCCACGCTGCTTAGCACGCAGCCTTATAGCTGCCCTCTGACGATTCTGTTTTAACCAGTTCACACCTACGTCTACCTACTTACTTATGCCAGCGTGTCTATCTTAATAGCTTCTGCCTCCCCTGCCTGTAGGGTAGTGGGCACACCCATACCCAAAGACTGTTCTCAGCACTTAGCTGGGCATTATCTATGCAATTGTAAACCTTTTCTTTCTTTCTTTCTTTCTTTCTTTCTTTCTTTCTTTCTTCCTTCCTTCCTTCCTTTTCTTCTCTCTCTTCCTCCCTGCCTCCTTCCTTCCTTCCTTCCTTCCTATCTCTCCCTCTGTCCATTTACAAGTTCCGTGTCTCTGCCAGGAATTTGATTTTCTCTCTAACACTTTGAACTTGGGGTTTGTACGCTATCATCTCCTTGGCACTGGTCCCTTGCTTCTGAGCTCTCCTTAAATGACAGTGGAAGAGATTTCTCATCATCCTTGTATCTCTTCTGTTCATTCTCTATAATCATGAATCTCTACATTTTGCTCTGGGCTCATGGTCAGAAATGAAGATTCTGTTCTGACAAATGGAATGTGAGTGAAAATCAAGCCCAAGACACCAGGGTTTAGATCTCTGTGAAAGCAGATGCATCTCCAGAAGACTCCAGTTTAAACTCGTTCATCTAGTCGCCTGGGTTGGACATGCTGCTCACTGCAGCCTACTTCCAGAAACTCTATCACAGCATGCCTCCTCTTCATTCCACCCCTAATGGAGGGGAGGAAAGGTAGACATTTTTCTCCATTTTTTCCCCTACTTTTCTGTAAAGTGAAAATTCCTTGCTGTCTCAGTTCCAGGTCTCTTGCTATGTTTTAAATACATGTTTCCCAAATGCAGTGGAAGCTTTATGACATGGGACCTAATTAGGAATCCTCTGGACATATACGATCATTGTTTTGAAGGGGATATTGGGACCCTGACCCTTCCTGTTTCTTTCCTTTGCTCCCCAGTAAACATAAGATTCTCAGTTTTGCTCTCCCTCTTGCCCCTGCCATTATCTTCCACCTAATGAAAAGCCCAAAGCAACACAAGCAACTGACCAAGAATAGGAATCTGAAACTGATTGCAAACAAGCTTTTGTTCTTTTTAAGTGTTTCTGGTGGATATTTGTTGCAGTAATCTAGCATGCCAGCCCTTTCTTCTTACTTTTCCCATATGGAACATAAAAGACATTTTCTCATATGTGCATTGTGTGTGTTTGTATGTTCATGTGTAAGAGTATGGATCCATACATGACATTAATGCATGCAGACATCAAAGCCCAATTTCAGGAGCTGGTTGTAGCCTTCTGCCTTCTTAGAGATACCCTCTTACTAGTCACTGCCTACACCAGTTTGACTGAGATGCCAGTGAGTGCCTGACTCTGCGTCCCTCCTTACTCTAGGAGTTCTGGGATGCATAATCCCTATCTAGCTTTAGATGGGTCTTGGAGATCTAAAAGGTCCTCACACTTGCTAGGCACATTCTTTATTGCTGAGATATTTCCCAGCCCCATATCAAACTCTTTATGGCTCTTTTTACCTCTCCATGATACATGGAACTGGTTCTGTATTTATCTTCAGAACCTGCAGCCTTAACATAGTACCTGGTATAACACTTCATATATGTGTGTTTTGATATTCAAATTAACAATACGTCAGCCACACACCATGTAACAGTATTTCAGTCATTGGTTTATAAAATACATGATGATGGCAATAAAACTATACTACCTAGTGACATTCAGCCATCTCAGTATATGAAAGTGCAGTCTGTGATGTTTATGTGGCATGAAGGATCTAACAATACATTTTTCAGAAAATTGCATGATTCATGACTATTCTTGCAAAGTGTTGTAAACTGCCTGGACATTAGCATGTGTTCAAATGATATATAGTAGCTGTGGTTGTTGGGAAGGACCTTCTGAGCCAGTCTTCAACTATTTTTTGTTTCCCATGAAGCCTGCACAGCACCATAAGATTGGGCATGTAGCAGTGTTTGAATGGCATTATCCTCATGAACACATCTTCTAAGCTCCCTTAAAGAAAAAGGCGGTACTAGTTATATTACGTCTCACTGCCCTGCCTGCACATAATGACAACTAGCTAGAAGCAACCCACTTTGAAGGCCAGGAATCAAAGAAACTTACTTTGAGAGACTTGCAAATTTCTATCATTAAAAAAAGTAATTTAAAGGTTACATCACCTAAATTATCTTTAGACTAATATTTGCTGGGTGCACTGATACCTTATCAACTAGCTAACTAGGATGGTTTCTAACTGACAATGACTGTAATAAATTACAGCTGCTAATAAACACGGGAAGCTTAGTTCATGCTGAGCATCAAAGGACTCTGCAACTTTTGTTTGAGTCACATGGCAGTCCTACCCAAGACATTATTTGAAACACCTAAGGAATTTGTAGCAAGAATGTTATAAAAGCCATGCGATGCTTTTAAATATGATTGTATCCATTAGCATGATTCAAATCCAGGTCTGCTTCAGTTTTTACTATCTTTGCCACAAGTACTAATTACAGAATAATTGTGTTTTTTAAAAAAACTATTATGATCCTGGACTTCGGAAAAATTTTGTTCCCATTTTGGATTCTATTGAAGCCTATTTGAGTGATGTCTCAGCCCAGATTGTCTTATTTTCTTATCAGCTATCCTATTCACTTCATAGTAGTTTTAGAAATAATAACTCGATAACTAGTCTATAAAATAGATGTTGCTCTCAGTTAATTCTTTAGCTTAGTGGTTTTCTGAGGCTGATCCGTCAACCCATGAAAGCCAGACTTTGATGATACGGCCCCTCCAACCAAGCAAGAGCCAGCAGAGAGAAGCAAATATCCCAGTATATTTCTTTGAAGGCAAGCAGAATTTCTTCACTTAGGGATCTCCTAACAGAGCCTCTCCAGTTTGTAGGTCTAGTCTTGCATCCCATGAACACCCAAAAGGACCCTCTATATCACACCTATGCCCTCAGATCTGCAAGGCTTCTGGTCACATTCCATGTTAATTGGTAGTTCCAACTTCCTTTTTGCTTTCCTTTCTGGTTCCTAGAAATTCCCTGAATTCATGAACTCATTAATTGTATTTAAAAGTGAACTTTGGAGGCAATAGGATGCAACTGGAACTCGCACATGCTCCTCCTGGGAGTGTGAGTCGATACAGCCACTGTGAGCAGTGCTTGCAGTGTGTCCTAATACAGCACACACACTTGGCCTGTTCTGCAGCAGCCCGGTGCTAGTGCATACACCCTCAACTGTGCACCACAGGACACTCCCTGGAAAGTCCAAGGCACACCCCAAATGTGCATCAACAGAGAGGGAATGAATCATTTGTGGCATGTTTATGTCCAGGAATGCCACACTCTAGTACTTTTTTAAGTCAAGTTCAAGTATGACTGGTAATATTCAGATGAATATTAGAAGTTATTCTGAATAAAAGAAGCTAAATGTAAACCTGCAGCAATGCTTCCATTATGCCGAGTTTAAAGATAAGCTGGAACATTCACTAATGGCAGAAATCAGAAGATAGTTGTGGAGGTGGGGGTAGCTAAAGGTTGAGAAGGAGCGTGAAGCAGCAAAAGGTTCCTTTCAAATTAGATTCACTTTGCAGAAACACGATACATAGCAGTGTGTTCTTTGTGGGAATGTTGTATTGCAAGGAGACCATTTTACTACTATTAGGAAAAGAAAATGTTTTTACAAAACAAAAAAGCAAGTCCTGCGCCAAGAGTAGAGAAGGCTTTGATGAATGTCTGATTGACGTTGGTTGCTTCAGAGTGACTGGATGTGCAGTACCTGACAGACTATGAGATCCAAGGGCTGGGGGTGGGAGAGGTACTTGCTGCCGTATGCAAGCCCCAAGACTTCATCCTCAGTACTGCAGAAGGAAGAGAAAGAGGGAAAAACTTCACAGGAACAGATATTTCAGTTCTAGTAACTTAAACATGCAGAGTCATCCCAGGTATATCTAAGTGTGTGTGTGTGTGTGTGTGTGTGTGTGTGTGTGTGTGTGTGTGTGTGTGTCTGTCTGTCTGTCTGTCTGTCTGTCTGCTTGTCTTGTTTGTCTATATACTTTCTGTTTGCTTGCCTGCCTTTGGGAGGAATATTAGGAAGAACAATGCCTAGCCAGTTTCTAGCCCATGCGGTGTTCTCATTATTCCTATAAAAAATAATAATATCTTACCAGGAGACAATAAGAAGCAGCCAACTGCAGCAAAAGTCTTTCTGTTTTGTATTGCCAAGTGTTATGAAAGGGCTATGGTCTGCTGAAGTGATCTCATTCTTTATTTCACTCTGTAAAACAACTGCTCAGTGAGTGTGCAAGCATGTGTGGAGGTCAGAGGACAGCTTTGAGAGTGCATTCTCTAATTCCACCAGGAGAGTCTTGAGGATGGAGCTCATATCATCAAGCTTAGAGACTGGTGCCATCCTCACTTCCATTTTTGCTTCATTTGTGTTTGTTTTTCTTTTGTTCTTTTCTCTCTGGCTGTCTCTCTGCATAGCTGAGGATGGCTTATGCCATGATGGGTAAGGACAAGACCAAGTCAAGCCATATATATCCCAGACAGGTCCCAAACTCCTAATGCTTCTGTCTTCACCTCCAAGGTATGGGTATTACAGGCTGTGCTACCATGCCCAGCCTCTGACTATGAAGTTGTGATCAGCTAGCCACAGGCGACTGACTTTCTCTCTTAGGTTTTGCACTCACATTCATTGACTTGGGCATGGACATAACAGTGCTCTTGTCTTTACAGAACTGCCTAGAAATCTTGTGTAGGCATGGAGGACTGGAGCCGGAAAGGAGAGACAAGTGCAACCGGACTGTGCATGATGTTGCCACTGATGACTGCAAGCATTTACTGGAGAATCTGAGTGAGTGATATTCCAGCCTGCTCATCGTTGCACACCACGGGAGCCTCTAGAGCACTGGGAGAGAAGTCGGCGCAGCTCTAAAAAACTCACCCTCTTAATTTCTTCAGAGCCTTAGTTATAGCAGAAACACTTTTGATCATGTCATCACTTTTTCCCTCAAGTAAAATAAGTTTTCAGAAGTCCTGTGCCATACAAATAGTGCTAGCTCTTTCTTAGATTTTATTGATGATCCAAGAGAACAACATAAATGATTGCCCCACCCCTACCCCCAAGTTTCTCTGGAGACTTTAGACTGCCAGGTGAGGAATACCCACTGTGTGCTCTGCATCAGCTGGTCCTATGAGCCTGGCAAGAGGGTTGCCTCCCAACACTTGGTTACCTACCAGTCTTTGCAGATAACTGATGATCTCACGGGTCCCCTCCAGCTCTCCAAGTACATGATTTTCAGTACATTTCATGGAAGGTTTCCTTATAGGCTTATGAATATGGAATACCAGATCATAGAAAATATTGTACCATATCTATTATCTCTCAACCCAGCCATTACGACAACTGTTTCAATAATTACTCTTTAGGATAAGCAATATTTTAATATCTAAAATAATGTTCTCATCTCTAATCATACCTCAGATATGGAGCCATTCCCTCCCCTGCTTCTTTCTTCCTCTGTCCCTCTTTCCCTCCTTCCCTTGCTTCTTTTCTTCTTTTCCTCCTTCCAGAGCTTCTCTATGTAGCATTCCCTCCCCTGAAACTCAGTGTGTATACCAGACTACCTTCAAACTCAGTGATCGTCCTGCCTCAGCCTCCATCAGATCTAGGCTGGACATGTATCCCAGATCCCACCCCTGCTCCTGAACCCCTCTTCCAACTTAATAACCTGCATGGTGTAATTTGTGCCCACGTGCACACAGGCATGTGACATCACCGGACCATGTTTGACCTACCAGAGACCAACCACATCCTTAAAGAAAACTGATTTTTCTCTCCTGAAGCAACATGCAACTTCCCAAAGCTCCTCTCCTCAGCTAGGGGTGGGTTCCCGTAAGCCCCTCCTCCATAGATGATGGACTGTAGTCTGGCTCGCTTCTGTGCAGGTCTTACCCAGGTAGCCACTGTGAATTCATGCATGTGGCAGTCCTGTCATGTCCAGAAGACCCTTGTGCCGTGGTCCTCCTTGACCTTTGACCTCTGGATCTTATACTTTCCTTCTCTCTTCCATGATGTTTCCTGAGCCTTGGGGTCTGAAAAGAAATATGACAAAAAAAATGCACCTTTATGATTAAGTGCTCCAAAGACAATCATTCTTTTGACTTTGACCAGTAGTGAGATACACACTAATTTGTGGGTATAGAGATAAAATTTTCAAGGTCCATTTAGCAAAAGAATAGGTTTACTCCTGGTGACTATGAGTTTCCTAAGGCTTCTTAGTCAGATTTATAGCATTAGCCATATATTTTCTCCTGTGGAGTGGGCTCTATATCAGAAAGTAATTTGATACCAAAGCTCTTCAGCTAGGGGTGGGTACCCATAAATCCCTCCTGGATAGATGATGGACTATTGACTGCTTTGCTCTTGTGCAGGTCTTATCTAGACAGCCACAGCGACTATGAATTCATGAGTGTATTCAAAATATGCATTGATTCTATTGCACCCAATAAGTGTATCATCTCAGTTTGACTATTACTGTAGCTAGCAGATTTGGGAAGAGAGACTGTATGAGGAATTATCTAGATCAAGTTGGACTATGTGCATGCCTTTGGGGGGGTTGTCTTGATTGTTAATTGATATAAGATGACCCAGCCCATTGTGGGCAGCATTATTCCCTAGGCAGAAGGTCCTGAACAATATAAGGAAGGAAAATTCTAGCTAGAGCAAAAAAGGAAACCAAACAAGGACCCGTGCATTTATTCTCTTCTTGCTCTTGACTGTGGATATCAGTGTGAATGCCTGTGTTGACTTTGCAGAGAAGAAGTGTAATATGGAATTGTAAACCAGAAAGCCGTTGCCTCCCCCATGTTGTCATAGCAACAGAAATGAAGCTGAACGCTCATCATCAGGACTTCTCATAGCTAGAGAATAGCAGATGGTGCGAGTGGTAGCTTTCACCAGCTACTTTGTTGGGAATAGAGTGGACAAAGTCATGTACAACATCAAGGATGGGTGTCAAAACATAAATCTTTCAGTAGAACGATAAAAATCATGGGTCATATTGAGGATTATAGCAGATGGGCCCGTGAGAAAGACCATGGGATCCAAAGATGCTAAATGAAGGGTCATAAGAACACCATGATGAACAAGATGTAGAGTAGAAAAGAGGAAAATCATGGCTCCTTCTAAGGGATCTGCCTGAGCAACTGCAGGATGCATTTGTCACCGCCCTTACAGGGAAGGCTATCAACGGTGAAGCAGACTTGGCTAATAAAGACCAGGAGTTGTTTGGAGGCATGAAACTGAGATATCTGTGTCAAGTCAGCAGAACTCATAGGGAAAGTATGACCTAGATATGTGTGACAGTCAGCAGTCTGTCAGGGGTATTTAAAGTTATAGGCCTGAGATGAGCAGAGGTCACTGGGGGAATGGCACAAGAAGACAGTTGTGAAACAGTCTGTCATTAGAAAGCCTTGACAATTCAGAGGAGCTTGCAGAGGAGCACGGAGGCCCAGGTGCCTCGGTGCAGAGCAGAGGCCACTGCCAACCGGAAAGTAAAGTAATGGTAAATAAGTGGAAAAGCCATTTCAGAAAGGAAAATGACACATTTGGTTTTATATTTGAATTATTATATTAAAATTAAGATTTTACTTATTGCTTGTATGATTTTTAGTTAAAGAGTTTCACACAGGCCTCCAATGTGTTTTGATCATATTTAGCTCCACTCCCAGCTTACCCTGGGTAGCCTCTCTCATGGCCCCTTCCCAACTTTAATAACACACCGAAACTAGATAGTGCTGGTCATATAGGCATGGGTAGTCAGTCATCCTCTGAAACATTTGATTTTAGAACTAAAGCATACTACACAAGTCTTCACCATGTGCGAAAGTGTTTAGTAAGCTTCTGCTCATTGAATTTTGTGGATTCTTAACAAAACAAAATATAACCTTGCTATGTCCTCTGTGACTTCAGTACATGAGCAATTGAACATCTGTAGAAAGTCAACTCAAGGCAGTATCTGTATAGAGACTATTACATTTTTTATAATTTATACAATTGCTTTATACCTCATTAGGTAAACATTTTTCACCAATTTCATTGAATATCTCTAAAGTTTTCAATTTTGTTTTTATACCAGAAGTATTTCTATTTCAATAGTGTGTTGAATTTTTAAATAAAATGCATTAATTATAGTGACTAGATCATCAGAGAAGATTTAGGAACAAACACTAGTGATTTTTGAGTAAACATCATTGAGTTCTTGAGAACAAAAGTGCATGGGTGCCAACTCCAGGCATTTGGCATCATAGAGACTGGGAAGATCACGTGAAGCCTCTGCTGTTGGAGTGAGAGGAGAGCTGAGAGGGGAATACTCTCTCACTGGGCATTAAGAGTCACAGTTCCTGCTGCCTGTGACGCTGAACACTTACCTCTCACTAGCATTCATGTGTAATACCATGTCAAATTCATTGCAGTCCTTACTAACGTAAATTAATTTATTCTCCATGACGAGTCTCTGGATATTTTCCGCATTTTGTGGAAGAAATTGAGGGACAGCAAGAGCACAGATATTTATCAAGTTCACACCACTAAGAGAGAGCTGAGTCTCAGGCTCAGACCCAGGGCTGTGTGACTCTCAGGGGACTCTTGCAAGCCTACTGACCTTTGGAACTGTATCATAACCTGTCCATGACATTGTATATAAAGATAAGAACAATATAGAGAGCTCTAGATGAAAGGTCTCTGATCTTCCTGAGTTTATTTTTTTAATAGCCTGAAAATCTTTCTGAAGGGAAAAAAATCAATAAAATAGAAAAGGCTGAACTACAGAAATGATAAATAGTTTACTCTGTGTGCTCCCACAGAAACCGTGGTGAGACTGGGAGACCAATATCTGCTCCAGTACAAGAAGGGTCAGTTTAATGTTGAGTAAGATAGCTGTCCTTTGATTTACTTTTAAAACCTTCATATTTGCTTGTTTTATTTGGTAGCTTTGCTTGGTTTTTTTTTCTATAAAGACTGTTTATAACTTCTATCTCTTTCTTCTTCTAACAGATGCTCTTAAAATACCTTTAAGAATTTCCGTGGGTGAAATTCAGCCAAGCAACAATTGTTCTGACGACTTTGAATGTGAACACACAATATGTGCTTTAAATATCCGCAAACAGACATCTTGGGATGATTTTTCCAAAGCAGTGACTCAAGCTCTGACAAATCATTTCCAAGCCATCTCTTCTGATGGATGGTGGAGTCTGGAAGATGGGACGTTTAATAACACAGCCGACTCCTGTATCGGTCTCGGCACCAGCAGTATACAATCCATCACGCTAGGTATAAGCAGCCTTGAAGTGAAGAGGAAGTTAAGCGTCTGGGTTTATTTATGCTTGTGGGTTTCATAACCTTAGAGTTCACTGATAGAATACATTCCAGGCTTGGCTTGTGGCAGCTGCCAGTATTGAAAACCTTGAGCCGTCACAACGAGCTGTTACATAACATAGCCTGTTAATATAAAAATACTTTTATGTCTCAAATAATGTTAGAGAGTAGGTAACTTGAAAGCCTTTGATGGAACTTTGTTATTACTCTTGTGCTTGAGGTAAATGCAAGAAATTAAGCACATTACAGATGCTTGCTTATATAGTTTCTGAACATAACTCCAGATTTGCTCTCAGGCTGTGACAGTTGTGTCTTGCTATGCTAGCGCCTGACCTCCATGACAAGGGTCCAGTGCATTCTCAAATAGAAAGACATCCTTTAATGAAGATTCTAAGCTCCCACATGGGATGGGTCAGATTGGTAACTGCTTATTTCTACTTGACAGGCACGAGAACTTAAAAATCTGTTTTCTGAGCACAGTAAGTGCTCACAAAACGTTTCTTGCCCCTGGCTGGCTTCTTTCTTCTTTGATCCAAATTAACATCTATGAGAAATGCACTTTGCAAGGTTTGTGCTCACCACTTTATGAAGAGTCCACACCAAAGCCACACTGTACAACTAACTAGGTATTGGAGGGCTTGCCAAAAGGTATAAGACTAAGGAGCAAAGAAGCCAGGATTCAAACCCCAGGCTCTCTGAGAGGGAAGCATACATATCCAACCATACCATGTTTAAAAAGAATGGTCAGAGTGAAGGAAAGGCTTTAGATGACCTTTGACCTCAGAAGCTCTAGATTCTTTAGCATCTCACAGAGGAGCATGTGTTTGCCATTTTGGAAGCATCGTTCGGGCTCTCCTTGACATTCTGTTTTCCTTTATTCAACTAGGAAATATGCCATGGTCAAATGGCCAGAGCTTCCCCCAGCCGCCCTGGGACTTCATGAGGAAGAAGAAGGTAGAGCAGGTCACTGTGCTTCTGTCAGGTAATGAATGAGATTGCAAACCTGAGCGATGCTTGAGAGTGAGCCTCACAACCGGCTCTCGGGTGTCCCTGGCCCTCAGTGACGCTGTCCTCGTGCTTCTAGAACTCTTGTGACTCCCACAATGAGCTGGTTAGATATTTCTGAAATATCTGATTAAGGGGAGGGGAGATTTCAAAGTCGTCTTTCTGTCACCCTTGGTTGTGTCTGCCTGGCTCACAGATTCCTGCGGCATTCACTGGTCCCTCATTAGAAACAACCTAGAGGCAAACTGGAATGCTGCCAGGAGTAACAGGCTGTGAAAACAGAGATGTCTGCCATTACTGTCATCTATGGTGTATGCCTGGTCTGATTATTATATATGGCATATATAATTATTATTATATAATATATATTATTATAATTGCATACATTAATATTGAGAAAGCATCTACTATTTTTAGGCTATGTTTGTATTTATGACATATTACGAGTATAGTGTCACTCAGAGGTCATAGCAGTCCACTAAGTTGTATTTCTGCTTACTTCTAATTTATATACAGTACTGAGTCTCTGAGTGATTTCCTTCTGTAATGCCTAGTTATTAGTATATAATCTATGTACTGTTTCTCAGCCCTGATTTCTAAAAGGCTGTTGATTTATTCATTTATTTTCCACACATGGGAATGGACTTTTAAAAAAATAAGTGTTGACTAAAAGTTTTGTTATATTAGTTATATTTATGGCAGTTTTTTAAAAAAAGTTGAGTGTCCACTCTAGAAAAATTATTTCAATTCGACCAATGTATTGAGAGAGTGGTAGAACTTGGGATGGAAACAAAAAAGAGATCCTGAACTTGTACATTAACATTAGGCAAGGCTGAAGGTTTCTAAGGACTGGTTATCTGTGACAACTTTTGCTAATAAACAGTGAAACACAGAGCCCAGGAGCCAGCGGGCACACCTTGGGGGTTGCAGCTGGGATCTGGAAGGCCTAGCTATAATTGCTAAAATAGTCAGTGGGCTTTCTTGGGGGAGACAAGATTTAACTGTGGAGCTTTCTGGTTCCTAGGGGTACTAGCTGTTTAGTAACGAGTTAACAGGTATCAAAGTCACTCTGATGCTTCTTGACCGAATGTCAGCTCCTATAAATCCACAAGTGTCCTGTTTCTTTCATGGTAGCTTACATGGTGTCTTGATTATTTCTGTTTAACAAGGAAAGGCCAATTTCCCTTCTCTGTGTATATTTCTCATAGGTCCCCAAGAAGGCTGTCTCAGTAGTGTGACTTATGCATCCATGATCCCACTTCAGATGCTGCAGAACTACCTTAGGCTGGTAGGTTGGCACTGCCATCATCGCTATTGCAACATCCATCAGGTGGTCCATGTAGATAAGAGTGAGCCTCCCCCACCATGCGTTCTGGGGTTATGATGCTGTTTTCCCCAATACCCTTCTCCTTGATAGGCTATCCATCAGTGGCCTGGATTTCTGTCACGAGAATCCGGGTGTCCATTTCTTTGACCCAGAGAGACAACCAGTAATTCCTAAAGTGTTTTAACTTGGGTAGGAATGATTACCTACCCCTTAACAAAGATGTGCCATCAAATCATAGACATAGAAAGGAATAAATGTGTATATCAAGATGACTTATAATGAGCTTTTATAGTTTAGCATTGAATAAATAAGTTCACACAGTTGGAATATTGATTTGGCCTCCTTTCCCTTCTTTCCAGAAACCAAATCATTAGAGTTTAGATAAGACTGAAGTTTGTTTTGTTTTTCACATACCTAACTTGTAGCAGGTGAGAGGTCGGGGGGAGGGGAAACAGTCAAGATGACAGCCCCGGGGTTCCACGATATCCTCATGTTGCCAGAATTTTAGTTCATGCCCCTACTGAGCTGAGTGTGTCCTGTTGTGTCTAACCAGGTCCCCTGTCAAAACTAGGCAGTGTGTTACTAACATGAGGAAGAGAAATGTGATCATCAAGGAAAGCCGTAGATTTAGAGAGAAAACAGCCAAGCATATATGTTGCATTCATTACATACTTCACCGATGTAGATAGTATGGCAAGTTTTATTTATTCACAATATCCCTGCAAGACTGATGGCTACCTCCATTTTAAATGAGTAAGGCAAAGAGAGGTTGAACAATACACATAGAGGGCAAAGCAATACACATAGGCACTGATGGAACCCAAATTCTGGAGGTACCTGAGGCACCCCGTGTCTGAGTGAGGTCTACTGAAATGAATATGAATAGCATAAGACAATAATAGAAGCTCTACTATTTAAAAATAGTTTGACTGAACTCTGCACGAGCTGCTTCCATTAGACGTAAGTGAATGTTTTTGTGAAGCCATACATGGATAAAGCCAGGCTGGTAGTCTGGGCCCACCTTGTACCAGCAGGCAGGTAGGGCTGAACTAGGCCCATCACTTTTCTCTCCTCGCTTTTGTTTGTTCCTTCTCCCCATCCTTCCCCCCTCCCCCCCCCCCACCTCCCCCCCCCCCCCCGCAAAGCATCAAGTGTGCCCAAGAGGAAGGGCTCCAGCTTTTTCCTGTACTTAAAAGAAAGCTGAGGGTGTGGACCCCCAATTGTTAGGCTGCAAGTACACCCTCTTCCTTCCCCCTCCCGACATCTCTGTATGAAACATGGTTTTCACCAAGGGCTGAATTGTTCCCATCTAAAACTATGACAAATTTAAATATCCTGAAAGGCTTTATGTCTTAGTGAGGGCTACTGTTGCTGTGATGAAACACTGTGACCAAAAGCAATTTAGGGAGGAAATGGGTTTATTTTACTTAGTTTCATATAATAGTTCATCATCAAAAGCAGTGAGGGCAAGAGTGGCCATGGGGATGCCTGCTGGCTTGCTCAGCCTGCTTTCCTTTAGAACCCCAGAGGATCAGCCCAGGAACGGCCCCACCCACAATGGGTTGGGCACTCCCCCCAAGGATCGCCAATTAAGAAAATGCCTTACAGGAATGCCTACATCTTTTGGAAGCATTTACTCAATTGAGGTTCTCTCAACTCAAATGACTCTAACTTGGGTCGAGTCCACATAAAACTAGCCACTATGCTTTATTTTGCAACACTCTATTCCATTAACTAGATAAACACACCGGTAAGCTGACAGGGGAGTATGGTTTTGTAAACAAGGAAGAGCTAAAGCTAAGGCAGGAAGATTGCTGTAAATTCAAGGGCAGCCTAGTTTACAAAGGTGAGACTCTATTTCAAAACAGAAAAACAAAACAAAAAAAAACAGAGAACTGCTTTTTATTTGACATTAGCAAATAAATACTGGCTTTTATAATTTCAGTCAGCTAATATGTATACTGTGTGACTTTGCTCATATAAATTGTAATTTCTCTTGTGCTCCTTTTATGTCTTTGTATCTATTCTATAAAAAGGGACCTCAGAAAATGGTCACAAATCATAAAACACAAAGGAATCCAGCTTTGTTTTTCTCTTTAATATCCCAAATGCCATTTGTACAGACTTCTAGATCATTACATGCATTCTAACATTTCAAGTATTACCAATTATTGATATTAGTTTTTAATTTTCTCATCAAATAATATATGCATCCACTATTTCAAATCTGCACAACACATACCTGGGGGTCACTTTTGAGCCTGGTGAGAAAAGTTCAGTGGACGTTTCCAGGATGAAGTTGACAGTGACCGCCATGCATGCCTATACAACAGTAAACGTTGCCTTTGAAACTGTGTCAGAAGAGGCCAAAATGAAACTCCTAGCTGAAGTGACAGCTATCCCAGTTTTATTGGCACAGTAAAGTCCTTTTGTTTTTCTGTTCTCTTTTGTGTTTAATGTCTCAACATACTTGGTCTGAAACTGTCTCTAGGCTGCAGCTCTACTCAGGCTGTCTATGACAAGTGGAACACCAAACAAAAGTTGCGGTTTTATTGCCATAAAATACCACAAATCTGAAGCTGCATCTCAGTTGCCACAGAGACAGTTATGGAGACTACAGATCCTGTATCAAACCCCTTTCTGTGGAGAAACATGGTAGAGAGGGGGAAATGACAGAATGGATGGGCTATGGTCCAGGTTGCTCATTTCCAGAATCTCAACACCTCACAAAGCCCTGATTGACATGTGATGTGCTACTCCAATAAGTTTCGAAGATGCAAGAGTAAAACGGATTACTAGCAATCATATTAATGAGGCCAGTATTCCTTTACTAACAAGCAGAAGTGTCGCACCATAGCAAAATAATGTTGTTGACCGCGACTCGGGCTATAGTTTTAGAAGTTGAATTGTATTTCATTTTTCAAACAGATTTCCTTTCAGCACAAAACCTTTCTCCCACCAGTGCCCTCCCAAACAGTGTTAGCTTACTTCTCACTCTTTCCAGCTGTGGAGCCCTCTGCTGGCAGCATGAAGCATGAACCGCAGCTTGACATTAGACCTAAAAGTCTGACATTTGGAGACATGTGAGATAACTCTAAAATGGATGAATAGTTTTTTATGACCAAGTTTTTCATATGGATAGCAATCCCAATGGATTAACTATAATTTGCTTCAATAATTAATGTTTGTTTAAGATTATAAATGATAATCAATATACCTATACATTATTTGATCAAAGAAAAAAATCAGCAAAAGAATTGATAGTACCTGAAATGAGAAGAGATTATTACTGGAATGTATGTGTTAAAATACAAACAATTGGGAGTTCTGTGCGAAGTTTTCTCTTTACCTACATGGTAAACGTGTTTGTTTATCTTCTATTGTACTTCATGAGGATATCATCAAGTTTAAACATAAGGAGTGTTTCGATAGTTAAAGGCCCTTTCGATAAATTCTGAATTGCTTCCTGTCGTTTGCTCCCTAGAAACGAGTATGTGAGAACAGATGAGGTGTTGATGTTGAAGATAGCTTATCTCTGAGGCTAGATCTTTTGCTGTTATATGATTTCAGAATCAGCCTTCAGGAAGTGTAGACAGCTTGACAGGAGAGTCGTAATGAATAGAACACTCTTGTTTTCAGAAGTAAAACAAGATTAAATTGCAAGGCCAGTTGAAAATCTCAGGGGTAGAATATTCAGTAAATCTGGAAATCTGTATCACATTTCACTAGTGTGAAACAATCCATTCCTTGTGAAAGAATTTCTGTCCAGCAATTCATAGTGATTTGGGATTAATTTGGAGAGCTGAGGGTTCTGGTTTAGAATTGCACCTGGCTAGCAATTTCTAGTCCACAGTTTTCCACTAAGTTGATTTTTGAAAAGTGATAAAACCTCAGAAAAACAGAACTGAGGTCTCTATTATGCCAGGTTTTCTCTTTCTTTTTTTTTTTTTTAGAGTTTATAAAATAAAATTTATTTCAAAGATTTGACTGTTTGAAAAAATCATTTGTAGCTTATTTGAAATGTTTTACACGTTTAACTGAATTTCTTTTCAGTTAGAGAATTTGGTATTCACTTTTTTATTTCTATCATATTAAACATTTGGCCTGCACATTGCTTCAGTCTGACATGATGGTCTTGCACATTAGCTTTATAACCACTATAATTTTTATCCATCCATTTTTACTTATAAATGTGCCTTCATTACATTTGAGTCACTTATGAAAAATGAGAGCCTGTTAACATGAGGACAGGGACTTAAGCTCTTGATGTGTCTAGCTACTGATGAGATAATGCATTATCACATATTAAAGATTTGTATTTGAACATCTCTTTTTTTGGTATTTTATTTATTTATTTTTTAGAACAATCTTTTCTCCTTTTGCATATCAATCTCAGTTCCCTCATCCTCCCCCCACCTTCCACCCACTCCATCCTCCATCAGCTTCTCAGAGAGGGTAAGGCTTCCCATGGGGAGCCAAATAAGTTCTTAAAGTCTCTTTAGTTTTGGACAGCACTGGCATTTTTTTTTATTTTTTTCCATACATTGTTTTGTTTTATTTTTTCCATTCAAGAACATAATTAAAGAAATAAATTTTTTTTCCTTTCTTCCCCTTCTCCCGGTCCCCTCCCACTACCCCCCCACC
>PVIU01006627.1:0-99703 GCA_004026605.1 Ondatra zibethicus
CTGCCCCGCTGAAAAAGGTACTGAGTCATGTGGCTAACATAGATAAGAATAATGGTTTAATATAACTTATAAGAGCTAATACAAAGCCTGAGCTAATGGGCCAATCAGTTTATCATTAATATAGCCCTCTCTGTGTGATTTCTTTGGGGCTTAACAGCTATGGGAACCAGGTGGGACAGAAACCCCAACAAGCAGGCCCATCGTACTACAGTTTGGGACATTGATATGTAAGTTTTTTCCCCTCCAATAAATAACCCCTTTTAATAATAATTTCCAAACTGGTGTGGGATTGTTTTGTGGCATTACTAGAGTTTTCAAATATGATGTTAAGTCACTAGTATGAAATTTCTCCAAACTCTTTATGAAGGTACTTAGTGCTTTGAATTTTCCTGTTAGCGCCACTTTCATAGTGTTCCATAAGTTTGGGTATGTTATGCATTCATTTTCATTAAATTATATGAAGTCTCTTAATGTCTTTCTTTATCTCTTCTTTGACCCAGTGGTAATTCAGTTGAGAATTGTTTAGTTTCCATGAATTTGTAGGCTTTCTGTAGTTCATGTAGTAAAGTTTATCTTTTTAAAATTGATTTTATTGAACTATACAGCTATACATTTTTCTCTGCTCCCCTCCTTTCGTCTCTCCTCCCCTTCAACCCTCTCCCATGGTCTCCATGCTCCCAATTTATTCAGGAGATCTTGTCTTTTCCTACTTCCTATGTAGGTTAGATCCACATATGCCCTCGTAGTTTTCTGATTGTTGTCTAGGTTCTCTGGGATTGTGAATTGTAGGCTTTTTTTTATTTATGTCTAAAAGCCACTTATGAGTGAATACATATGATATTTGTCTTTCTGTGTCTGGGTTACCTCACTCAATATGATGTTTACTCAAAATAAATCAGTGAAGTCCATCTTTAATCAATGGGGATCTGGTAAGATACAAAGGTTATTCTGATTTTTTTTTGTATCTGTTGAGGTTTACTTTGTTACCAAGTATGTGGTCCATTTTAGAGAAGGTTCCATGAGGTGCTGAGAGAAGATATATTCTTTTGTGTTTGGATGGAATGTCCTATACATGTCTGTTAAGTTCATTCAAGTCATAACTTCTGTTAGTTCTGTTATGTCTCTGTTAAGTTTCTGTCTGGCAGAACTGTCCAGTGATGAGAGTGATGAGAGTGATGAGAGTGGGGTGCTGAAGTGTGTCGGGTTTGATGTACGATTTAAGCCTTAGTAACGTTTCTTTTACATATGTGGGTGCTCTTGTATTTGGGGCATAGATGTTCAGGATTGAGACTTCATCTTGATGGATTTTTCCTGTGACAAATATGAAGTGTCCTTTTCTATCTCTTTTGACTGATTTTAGTATGAAGTTTATTTTGTTAGATAGGATAGCGACACCCACTTATTTCTTATCTCCATTTGATTAGAAATTTTTTTTTTACCAACTATTTAATCTGAGGTAATGTCTGTCTTTGTGGTTGAGGTGTGTTTGCTGTATACAGCAGAAGGAAGAATCCTGTTTTCATATCCATTCTGTTAGCCTGTGTCTTTGTGTAGGTGAATTGAGTCCATTGATATTAAGATATGTTAATAGCCAGTGATTGTTAATTCCTCTTATTTTTTCAGTGGTAGTGTTTATGTGTTTCCTTTCCTTAGGGTTTGTTCCTGTGAGGTTATCTGTTGCCTTTGTTTTCATGGGTGCAGCTAACTTCCTTGGGTTGGAGTTTTCTTTTTAGTACCTTCTGTACAGCTGGATTTGTGGATAGATATTCATTAAATTTGACGTTGTCATGAAATACCATATTTTCCCCATCTATGGACTCCTGAAGGTTTTACTGGGTATAGTACTCTGGACTGGCATCCATGGTCTCTTCAGTATGCATCAAGGTTCTTCTGGTTTTTAGAGACTCCATTGAGAAGCCAGGTATAATTCTGCTAGGTCTGCTTATATGTGTTACTTAGCCTTTTTCTTTTGCAGCCTTTAATATTCTTTCTTTATTTTGTATGTTTAGTGTTTTGGTTATTATGTAGCAAGGTGACTTTTTTTTCTTGTCTAGTATATTTGGTGTTTTGTAAGTTTCTCGAACCTTTATAGGGATATCCTATATCCCATAAAGGTTGAGAAAATTACTTCTATGATTTTGTTGAATATATCTTCTTGGTCTTTGAGCAGTAATCCATCTCCTTATTCTATTTTTAGGTTTGGTCTTTTCAGAATGTCCCATATTCCTGGATGTTTGTGTTAGGTTATTTTTATATTTAACGTTTTCTTTGATCAATGAATATATTTCCTCTATTTTATCTTCAATGCCTGAGATTCTTTCTTCCATCTCTTGTATTCTGATGGCAATACTTGCATCCATAGTTTCTGTTTCCTTATTCATGTTTTCCTGTTTCAGAATTCCTTCAGTTTGTGTTTTATTTATTGCTTCTATTTCCATTTTCAGGTCTTGAAAATTTTTATTTGTTTCTTTCAACTGTTTTTTCTTGGTTTTCTTGACATTCTTTAAGAGAAGTTTATCAATTTCCTCCATTTTGGGGGTTGCCTTTTCCTCCATTTCTTTAAGGGATTTTTACATTTCATCTTCACAAAGTTATTTTTAAGGTCATTTTCTTGTGTTTCAGCTGTGTTGGAATGTTCAAGCCTTTCAGTCCATAGGATAGTTGGGTTCCAGTGGTGACATACTGCCCTTTCTGTCCTCCCTGCAGAGTGGGTTTCCCATTTGACACACTTACTAGCAGTGTTTAAAAGACCATTTTCTTCTACATCATCAGTATAGCCAGTCTTTTTGGTTATTTCAGTTGAAGTCTGTTCAGCCTTGGTATAGGCACCTCCCTGAATTTATATCCAACTCAACTAATAAGGTGGCACACTTAATTTTTGTATATATGACCACCTTTATATCTAATTTTGTGAAGTGTCTGTTTATAGCTTTGGGTCATTTTTTAACCTCCTAAGTGAATGCCTAGCCAAACCTTAGCTCTCTTTCCAGGGAGGCTGTATCATACAGCACACTTACTTATGTGCATATTTGAAAGTCCTGGTTCACCCTGTATCTCTACCCCCTCTACACAGACTGACCTGAAGAGATGATCATTTCTGAATAAATACTGGTTATACTCCTCAGTGCCAGGGTGCTACCAACAGGCAGCAAGGATTGACAGCTTGTTAGTAAAGCCTGGTCCCTTTCTGAGATGTTTGCAGAATGATTGATTTACAATAAAGTGGTTCCTGGTGGGTGCATGCAGGTGGAACTGATGTGGATCGATTCCAGGGGCGCTAACTAATCAGCTGTTTAAACTGGCAGGAAGAGTGCTCAGTGACAGACACAGTGCCACCATCATTTTCCCCCTAAGATTACAAATTAACTTGTTCTGGTGTGCTGGGCTGTGTGACAACCTGAGGCAGCCTTAAAGGTGGGGAGGACAAGCAGGCCAGCTGCGGTCTCCTGAGGATCCACCTTTCATATATAGCTGGGCCTGGGCTTGCTCTGACTGAAGGAAAAGGCCTCACCATTGAATGGGGTCAGGAATTTTCTTCATTGAAATTCTTTCCCCAGTGTTATGGGAGCAGCTAAGTTTTGATGGGTCCACCACTCTTATCCTCTCTCTTTTGTAAACCCCTCTCTCTTTTCTTCACCTTTTTATAAATAGGATTGACACAAAGGGAACCAATCTCTGCATTTAGAGAGAAAGTTATGTCTTCAAGGGCTAAATCCTTGGTTTGAAGATGATTGGTATTATTTTGTTCTTCTCTTTATAGTGAGATTAAAGTCTGATTTTTTTAAGCTTCAGTCTTATCTTTTATAATATCCACTGTAGAGTGTTCTGGAAGCTTATGAAGCTTTGGTCAAATGGCCTGGTAAGGTGTGGAGAGCAATGAAGATGAACCAGGAGGAACCAATATAGCTGTAATCACAACTAAATGCTAAACTTAGCTAGGCGGCGGTGGTGCACACCTTTATTCCCAGCATTTGGGAGGCAGAGGCAGGCAGATCTCAGGAAGTTCGAGGCCAGCCTAGTCTACCAAGAGAGTTCCAGGATAGCCAGGACTGTTACACAGAGAAACCCTGTCTCATAAAACCAAAGATGCCACCCCCCCAAAACAAACAAACAAACAAACATAAAAAAAGTGCTAAACTTGACAGTCCAGTAGGGAACAAATCCTGGCCCACTGCATAGCTGTGTGTGGTACATTACCTTATCCTTAAGGCAGCTCAGTGAAAACCATTGTACTGATTTTTTAGGTATGACATAGTAGAAATTAGATGTCATTCTCTAGAAGATTCTGAAACAGGTAAAATCTCACCTCAAACGAAAGGCTTTTATATTGTAACAGGTCCAAAGACAACCTTGGAAGAATGAATTAGTAAGCCAGGTTTTACACACACATGCACACGCACACGTCCCAAAGAAATACACAGAGGCTTACATTAATTATAAACTGGCTGGCCTATTAGCTCAGGCTTATTATTAACTCTTATGTCAACCCGTAATCCTTGTCTGTGTTAGCCATGTGACTTGGTACCTTTATCAGCAAGGCATTCTCATCTCGCTTCTCCTGTGTCTGGGTGATGACTGCAGACTGACTGAGCCTTTCCTCTTCCCACGATTTTCCTATTCTGGTCGCCCCACTTACACTTCCTGTCTGGTCGCCCCGCCTATACTTCCTGCCTGGCTACTGGCCAATCAGCATTTGATTAAACCAATACACGTGACAAATCTTTACAGGGTACAAGACCATTGTCCCACAGCACCTCCCAGTTATCACTTCAGAAAAATATGCTCCTTCACTACTTGGTGCTATTATGCTCCACCCAGAGATAAAACAGGGTTAGCACTACAATAGTGAAATCAGTACGGCCTCTGGGATAGACAACTAACAGATGAAGTAGAAAACACACTGTGGTTTTTACACACAAAAATAGAATGTGGGATTCATTAAAACTGAGAGAGAAGAGATGGATTAAAAAGTGCATGACTCTAGAGTAACTGGAAATCTATTGTAAAAACTCCATATAGAAACTTGACAGATACCAGGATTAAGGACAAATACTGTGTCAAGGCAGAAACCAAAATCCTAAAGTCTTCAAAGATGTTTAGATAACTACTCAAGACTTTGAAGCAGTATGACTATATGCAGAAAAGCAAAGGAAAAATCAACAAATGAAAAACATACATAATGTTAATGTATAAAACCTTTGCTTTTGTATTTTTATTGTTTCCCTGAAATAATATAAAGATTAAAACTTGAGCCAATTATAATAGGAATATTTACAACTAGAGTGCTGAAGGGTTAGTACCATTTAATATACAAGATGTTCCTAGATAAGAAAAATGGGAACCTCAGTGGGTGCATTAACACCAAGATATGAAGAATTGAGTTATAATGGAGGAAATGAAAATGCTAAATTACCTTTTATTTGCAAATTTACCCATAAACAAATGATTAAAAATTGAGATGAGGTGGCATTTTTCATTGATCAAATTAGCAAAGATGTGAATATAATAATACTTAGCATTAGCAATTTCATGATATGACACACAGTCTCTTGTGTATAAGGATGAAGATTGTGGTGCACAATTTTCTGGCCATTGTGTCAAGTTCCTTTCACTGATTCCTCCCATCTTAGCTCAAGCTCTCTTTGCCTTTGTTTCTATTATAGGGCAAGGAGGGAGGTATTTTCCCTTAGCATCACACATATTTTATAAAACTGGTATGCTATGTATTATATACTAGTGGGGCACCATTTTACACATATTTTAAATACCTAGAGTTCTCATTGTAGAGTTCTCACTGTAAGAAGCTTCTCCTCTAACTAAAACTGATCATGTGCTTCTAAAAATCACACAGAGGTGACTGGATGACCAGTAAATTTTTCAGTGTTCAGGGCAACCCAATACTTCTCTGATAGGTCTCCATGGAGGACAGAATGGTTGCAAATCCCACGTGTTATCAAGAGGAGAGTTCCCTGAGCATCGAGAGAGCTTTCACTCGTTACTGTATTTATAAATGGGAGGTGAAGACTACACTGATTGATCCAGTCTTCCTAATAAAAGATAATTTGTTTTGCACTGAAATCCATGGCACTGCATGTGTGGGAAGCAAGACCATAATGGTTAGTAAGACAGTGAGAGGGTGAGTTGTGGTTGTGTGAACATAGATTCCTAATGGCTGGTCTTTTAATATAAGATAAGAGCCTTCCAATATAATTCCTGATATTAGAAAATTTGAATAATATAGAAAAAGTGACATTCATTTTTCCCTGAAGGGCAAAGACAAGCCCCCTCTCCCATGATGGTAGATTAATAGATTAGCTGCCATTCACATGGTGATTTCTACTTGACTATATTTAGAATAACAATACCAGACAAGATTAGAAATAGTGAAATAAAAACTTATACTGCTTGATGTTAGCATAGTAGAGCAAGGCCATATGCAGGGACAATTTAAACCTGTGTGTCCTGCCACAGAAACTAAGCTTTTCTGTCTCATGAACTTTTTAAAAACAAATGAGATATGATGTTTTAATGCTGATTTCAATAATGACAATTTTTGTCTCTCCTATAAAAAATAAACAGTTTGTGGGTCAAAATTTATTCTAACTGAATTATTTCAACGAAATATAGAGTTTTTATTCTCACAGAATATATCAGTGTCAAATCTTTGTTAGTCAATGACCGTTAACTTCAACCAGTGGAGAAATAAGGCTCAAGGTCAAAGAACTCTTTAGTAATCGGAGGAAGCAGATGAGCTGGAGATAATTATGAAACAATTAGTCAAAGTCTATGCAAATAAGTAAGATATGAATAGTATATTGCTGTATCTCATTAAATGAGTCATTCACCCATCATCTATCACTGCATTCTTATCAGCCCAGGCACCACCTGAGTCATGCTTGGGAGTTATGAACATAATTCATAATTCATAAATAACAGTGTTATAGATGTCAATTACTTTCTATTTGTGTATAGCATATATCTCATGATGCATGTAGTAGCCACACAGAAAACAGAGTATGACTATTAATACTACTTCTGATATTCCTTAAGATGTATGGAAAAATGATAGTTGTTTATTCAACAAATAAATAACTGTATGTTTCTGTTATTGTTCCAATATTCTTACACATTCAAATAGAGAATAAGACATTTCATAAGCATGGAACAAAGGGGACAGTAGATTCAATTAAAGAAATCAAGCCAAGTTGCAATTATGAGAGGCAGGGTGGTAATAAGGGGACTTTGAATTTTGGGTGGCCCAGTGAAAAGATGATGGCTGACCTGATTCCTAAATCATCTAGTCATGTGATCTGGGGAGGCTGCAGAACAGAAAATCCTAAATGCCCTTGGTTGTGGTGTGGTGGACGACACAAGAAGCTTCTTCCCTCCAGGGTGTGTGTAAGGCTTGAGATAATGCGCTTGAGCTTGGACAGTGAGCAGAGGACCATTTTCCTCATGACCTGCCATTCAGGGGCCAGTACCATCTGAGCCAAATGGGAAGTTTTAAGGGCAGAAGTGTTGTTATATAATTTTAAAAGGGTCTGTCAACACAATCCTCCACCTGAGGCTCAGGAAGCGGGGTAGAAGGATTGTGAGATCTGGAAGGGACAGCCTGTTTGCTATGAGACCTCATTTCCTCACTATGTCGGAGAAGCTCCACCCAGGAAGTCTCACCAGCGTGGCAGCACAAAGAAGACATGAACATGATGGCACCAATAGACATGCTAATATGGAAGAGGAAATTGTGTGGGGCCTCAGCCTGAGACAGAGGGTTATCCATGACTTAGGAACACTGAGAGAGGAAGGATTCGTTTTCCCCAGGGAAGAACCCCCAAACTGGTTATGCAATACCAAGTGTTCATCTCAAATAAACAAGTAAGTAATAAATAATAATAATAATTGTAGGAGTCCAGGCAAGAAATAATTCTGGCTTACACTAGGAAAAAAGCTGAGCATTGACAAAGCATCCTTTAGAATAATGTATGTGGAAGGTAAACCTGAAGGGGTTTGATAATACAGGTGAAGAGAAATGTGACAATAATGGAGGAATCAAAGATGACTTAAAAGTTGGGATCTGGAGTTGTCTTAATTAAGGCTTTATTGCTGTTAAAAGATACCAAGGCTACGGCAACTCTTATAGAAAAAACATTTAATTGGTGTGGCTTGCGTATAGCTAAGAGATTCAGTCTATTATCATCATGATAGGGAGCATGGCGGTGTGCAGGTACACATGGTGATAGAGCAGCTGAGACTAGACTCAGATCTTGCAGGCAGCAGGAAGTCAACTGGCTGTCACACTGAGGGAAGCTTGAGCAAAAGAGACCACAAAGCCTGTCCCCACAGTGCCATACTTCCTCCAACGAGGCAGCATCTTCTAATAGTACCAACCGCTTTGGGGGGCATTTCCATTCAAATCACTACAGGAGTGAATTTGGTGAAAGCTGGTCATTTTAAATACACATTAAAAAGATGTACTAAGATTAGGGATTGGGATAGAGAGATGACTTACCAGTTAAGAGTGCTTACTGCTCCTGCAGAGGATCTGAAACTCACATAGAGCCCACAGTCCCCGTAATTTCAGTTACAGGGGTCCAATCCCCTCTTCTGGCCTCCATGGGTGCCTTAATACAAATGGTGCACATAAATTCATGGAGGTACATGCACATAACAAGAAAATAATAAGAACATGAATCAATCTTAAAAGAAAAGAATTAAGTCTACAACTCATACAGACTGCCATGCCAGGCTTTTGATTAGCGCTTAGATTCAAAGAGACTCCAAGCAGGAATAACCTGTGCCAGGATCCATGATGACATTGCTTGAGAAGGCAAGACTAGCTGTGTATAAAAGCCAGAGACATGGGTTCTTGCTTGTCACGCGAGTTAATAAACCCTAAGCTCACATACGAGAGTTTGATTTGGGCTTTGATTAATTGCAGACAAAAGACAATTGACAGGAATAGTCCTTCGCTGGATCAGGACGAGAACAAGAAGCAGCCCATGGGCCAAGCTAGCATAGCGCTGGTTTAAGTGGAAGTAGCTTCATGTTTGCACTGGGAACTGGGATTGAGAGAGAAGTGATTTGCCTCACATTTTGTAAATCTTTAGTAGTTATGATTTGAATTCATTGTGTCTGAGATATTAAAGAAATTCATCTCATGATTTTCAATAATGAAAGAAAGGCATTTGGGGGTATTTTCTGAGATATGTCCCTGGCGCTGACTTAACTTGCATGATTACTTATACCATGAAGCCAGGAAGAATGTGATGAAATACAATTTTTGGATATCACTTTATCTTTTAAATTAGTTTCATACAGGGTCCAAAAGGGGATGGAAATAAGGATTATTGATGCATTATAAAGATATCTGAATCTACATCTCCAAGAACATTCTTTAATAGATACAGTGCATGGATTGTTAGGCACTTAGCCATGGGCAGAATTTAAAAACTACCTGGAATCTTAAAATAGACTGTTTCTAGCCTACCTGTGTATAGGCTAAAGCTAAAATGTGTTGCTTTTATTCCTTTGAGCTAGAGAGGCCATGTTTCATATCTATGCAGGTGGTATGGAGTCATATACTCTGCTCATTTTTATGTCTCTTAAGTAGGGTTATGAGTTTGACAAGGAAGGGAAAAAAAGGGATATAAAATCACTATCCAAGATTCATGCTGAGCAAATTCTCCTTGAGAACCACATGGAGACAGGAGCACAAGAGGGGTTTCTTCCTAGGTGGAAAGAAGCGATAATTAAACATAATTTGTAGAAGGAAATTAATAGTGATGGACTTGAATCCTTTATGGCAAATGTAAATTTCAAAGCAATTTTGTGTGGAGGAGTAAAAAGCTGTAATGTATGGCCGAGTGGTCTGTGCTGGCAGGAATGGTCCTCTTGTGCTGTGACTCATTAAAGACTTGCTTCTTGTCATTTTCAATAATGAAAGAAAGGCATTTGGGGCATTTTCTGAGATATGTCTCTGGTATTGATTTAGCTTGCACGATCAGTGGGTTATCTTCGCAGCTGTATAGAAAATTTACTAGGGATGTGGAGAAGTGTGGTGTGAGAAGCATGTTATTTCAGGAAGACATACAGCTTCTTCTGATACTAGCAACCTCTAATCATGGGAAGTCATTTGGTCTCTCAAGGGCTGAGGCTCCACATCTCATCCAGGGATCTTGTGTACAGCCATTTCTAACTCCAATAATCTCTCATTCCTTCCTGTGATGAAAACATCCATTTGCAATAAGCTTTTTCTTACCCTTTGCAGGGAGATCACTATGAAAACAATTCAGAGATGTTTTGCTTGTAGTCATTTTTCTTTTTTGTTCCCTCCAAGACTGCATCTCCTTCACTAAACAGGGTTTGTGGATTGTGAAGGAGCACAGCCAGATCACAGTGCCTGACACTCATGCTTTCACCAAAAGCTACGAGGGAAAATGTGCCTGGAAACCAATCATTCTGCTTAATTGGTTCATAAAATAAGTGACTAAGGGGTCTATGCTATTCTCCAATATTCCTGGCTTCTAGGACTGGACCACAAGGAAAGGGAGGATTCAGCTGAGAGAAGCAAGCAGTCATAGGAATTTGCAATCATTTGCTGTAATTACTGAACATTGGGGGGTGTTAAATATGGAGCTTAATGTTAATAGATTTAGAGACCCCAGTAAATATGCTTTAATGCATAGGTAACCAGTTTTCCTTTATTAACATGATGCATTTGTCAAGATGGATTAACCAATATCAACTCATTATTGCTAGCTACAGTCCAAAAACAGTTTGAAGTTACTTATTATTTAACCTGATATCCTTAACTTTTCTTGCATTTTATTTATTTTATACACCTTTAATTAAAATATAATTATATCACTTTCCCCTACCCTCTCCCCTTCCCTAGGTCCTCCCAAGTCTTCCAAATCCTTCCTTGTACCCCCTCATTCTCAAACTGATAGCTCCTTCTCTCCAATTATTTCTGTTATTTGCATGTATGTATGTAAAATATATAAGTACAAGCAGCTGACGCTTTTTTGTGTTTGTGAGAATATGATTTCAGAACTGACCAATCTGTATTGGGCAGCCAATTAGGAGCCTCATATCTAGGGGAAGCTGCCTCTCTCTCTGCAGCCATCAGTTGTTGTTCAAAAGTATGGCCCCATGAGATTGCTCCCTTTCTACGTTAGCATATCTATTGATAATACCATTGATTATAATTGCTTATGCAGCCATTTCTAGGAAAGACTGTTTCATAGCATATTTCTTGGTTTTCCGGCTCTTATCATCTTTCCATCCCTCTTTCCATCTTTCCAGCCCTGAGCTTCTGTGAACGGAGTGGTTGTCATGCAGATGCACCCACTGGGACTGGGCTCTCTATGATTTGTAGATTTCCGCATTGTTTCCAGTTAGGGTTTTCTGTGATGCTCTCCATTGACTATAAAGACAAACTTCACTGACGAGGAGTGGAAGCTATACTTATCTGTACATATACGGGTAAAATTTAAAATATGCTTAGAAATTATGCTGGTCTAACAAAGTAGTGGTAATAGATTCTTCTCTAAGGTTCATGTCCTCCCTAACCACAGGAAAATGGCTAGGTTTCGAGTAGGAGACATGGTTTTCTTCCTGTTGAATTGGCCTTAAGAGCAATTAAACAACTGTTGGATGCAACCAACACGTGAGTGTCACTTATCACACCTGCATGGCGGTCTTCTCATGTTGGTTATGGTTGTGGTTCATAGGGGTCATGATCTGAGCAGCACTATTAATTGCTTCCCTCCCTTCGCAGCCTACAGGGCAGGTTATGGTAGCGGAGAAGTTAGACCCCAAAAGGAGGCTTTCAGGACAAGATGAGCTCCAATTGTCCAAGTCCAGTGTCCTATGTGTGCGATATCTTAAGTACTACAGACTTTGCTCAAGCTAAGAGGCAATCAAGGGCAACAGTCGCAGTCTATGTTGGACTACACCTACTAACCATTCCAAAGGCAATTTCTTGTGCTTAGTTCTGTGGTTTTTGTTAGTCTATGATTCTTGTGGGGAGCATTGTAAGCCTTAATGATGTAACTTTCTTTAAGTGTGTGTGTGCATACACATATATGTATTATATTTGATTTTATATAAATATAAAATAATAAGATTCACTGAGGCTTTATAAAACAATTCTGATGGCGTTTGTGTCTCCTCTATCCTTCTCTATTGAGCTTTCTGCCCCATCCCTGTTGGCACCGCCCTCCCGCTCTTCCATCTCTGGCTTCCTAACACCTGTATCCTACTATTTTCTTTTCAGAGCGCCCCCACATAGCCCTTTACACTTTTCTGGTTTCTATGGTTGAACCACATTATATACTCAAATATGAGGATTTGGAGCTACGAGCCACAGATGAGAGAGGACATATGGCTGTGCAGACAGTAAAATTGAGGCATATTAGAGAAAAAGAAAGAGGTTTGGGAGATTTACATTGGAGTCAATGATCGCCACGGTGGGGATCATGGCAGCAGGAAGGCAGGCATGGCACTGAAGCAGTAGCTGAGAGTTTACACAAGCAGGAGACAGAGAAAACTAAGTGGGAATGCTGTGGGCTTTTGAAACCTCACCCCTAGGCACTCACCTCCTCCGACAAGACCATACCTTGTAACCCTCCCCAAACAGTTCACCCAAGAGCACTGACTGTTCTTCCAGAGGACCAGGTTCAATGCCACATGGAACTCACAGCTGTCTATAATGTCAGTTCCAGGGGATCTGGCACCCTCATGCCATCAGGCAAAACACCAATGAACCTAATATAAAAATAAATACAATTTTTTCAACTTTTATCTATTTATATACAAATCTTATGTTTTTATTTTTTAATAACGGAATATTATCATATTGTGTATATGTACTACATTTGCTTTCATTATCTATTAATCAGTTGAAAGTCATTTTTGGTTGTTTCGATTTCTGAGCTTTTACAAATAGAGCAGCAGTGAACTTGGCTGAGCAAGTGTCTGTGAGGTAGGATGTCAAGTCCTTTGGACATATGCCCTAGGAGTGCTATAGCTGGGTCATATCATAGGTTTATTTCTAGTTGTTTGAGGATTCTCCATGCCGATTTCCAGAGTGGCCACACCAGTTTGAATTCCCACTCAGTGAATGAGGGTCTCCTTTCCCCACAACCTTTCATAATTTGTTGTCTGCTCTCTTCTAATGAATTTCCTTTCTCCGTTCTAGGATTTCACTTACAGTAGAATAATATCTGCAATCATTACAACTCCTCAGTTTTTTGACTGGAACAGAGTCTCAGAAATTTCCTTGTTTTTGATGGTCTCAACAATTTAGAAGAAGATTGATCTGGTATTAGGTGTTTCTTAATTTGCATCTGTCTGATATTTTTGTTTTATTTGGACTATAACTCTGTGTTCATAGATAACAATGAGGTTTCTAAAGTATTTTTCATCATGACAACTTAAATACTTTCACTGTGAGGTTCATTGGTTATTTTAAACTGGATCTCATGGCAGAGAAAATGTCAGGTTTCTTCACTATGAGACTTCCCTTCCTCTTTCCTTGGCCATTTCCATATGATTTGAAAGGAAATAGGATAGGTTGTATACACTTAAGAGAGTGAGAAGTTATGTATCACTTCCAAATATCAATTGTTTGGGCGTCTTCCATAAGGTAAACATAGCTATTCCCATTTGTTCATTTAATAAATTAATCATTTATCTCAAAATGGACTCTGTATCTAGTTATACTCTGGAATATGCTCCAACCCACGTTATTAATATTGATTTTGTTGTTCAAAATATTGAAGCTGTAGCCACTGTGAGTACTTTCAGTTGACTCCTGTGTATCACTGATGCGATCCCATTGTTTTGTTCAGTTTGGGACTCTTCACTCTGTGATATGACAGGATTCCACTGTGTCTTATTGTCCCAGCTTTATAACATATTTTCTCTTATGAAACAATAGTATTCAAGCCAACAGCTGAGTGCTACCTGTCATTTCTACTAAGAAGAGTTAAAAAAATTCTTCCAGACTCTTTCAGTAGGGTGACCTTGTAAATATAAATGTCTACTAGTCATTGTGTGCATATATAGTTATTTCTGTATTTATTCACTTGAAATCTGTATTAAGACAAATGTAAATTAATACTGTCATTGAATATTATCAAAAACAAGTTTGGGAGAAAAGGGTTTATTCAGCTTACACTTCCACATTGTTGTTCATCACCAAAGGACGTCCCGACAGGAACTGAAACAGGGCAGACTCCTGGAGGCAGGAATTTGATGTAGAGGCCATGGAGGGTGCTGCTTACTGGCTTGCTTCCTCAACTGAAGCTTCTTCCTCTCTAATGACTCTAGCTTGTGTCAAATTGACACACAAAACCTGTTAGTACACCTACAATGGAATCTGTGATCCTTTCTAATCTTCTCCCCTTGTTTACATGAAACCTCTATTGCTTGTAAGGAGAAACCCAATTCTCAAGATCTGTCATCTAGGGGCTGGAGAGACTAGAGAGACACCTCAGCAGTAAAGAGCCTATACTGCTTTCACAGAAGACCCAAGTTCAGTTTCTAGCATCCATGTCACATGGCTCACAACCACCTACAACTCCAACTCCAAGGTATCCAACAACATTCTTATAGCCTCTGCAAGCAACTGTAAACATATTCACATAATCCTCAACACACACACACACACACACACACACACACACACACACACACACACACACACACATGTGCACCCCCACTCACAATTTTAAAAGTAAAATAAATCTTAAAAACATATCTGTCATCTAGGTAGTTATTATTTGATTACGTCACACATGCATAGTATTTGAGTTGTAATATGTACCCTTGTATATATTTCCAATGATGTAGTGCTTGTAGACCGTTTCCATAGTTTTATACTTTCTGTTCATTTTCAAAGTTACAGAAGCCAATAAGGTTATATCCATCATTCATAGTACAGTATGATCTATTTGACACAGTCTGCATTCAATCCAGTATTCTCTAGTCTTCTAAATAATTGTTTAAGTTTGTATATACTAAGCATACATTAAGGTTCATTCCTTGTCCTGTAAATTCTGTGAGTTTTCAGAAGACCATAGTGTCACGCATCCACCCATTGTTATGTTAGCACAGGGAGAGCTTCGCCATCCTAAGAAACCTGCTGTGGTGCACACATTTTGTCCACCAACTTCTGATCTTTGTTCGGTCTCTAAATTTTTTTCTTTACCTTTTCCAGAGTGTCATATCTGTTAGAACCATGTTGGAGGTGGTATTTTCAGTCTTGTTTTTTCACTTGGCATTTGATTTAAAATTTACATATGTGGTTGTTTGGAATGACAGTTCACTCATTTTTATTGCCAAGCTCATTCTATTGGCCATGCTTGAATTTTGATGGATACAGAATTTTAGTTTGGAGCAATGAGCAACGTTGTGAAGACAGATGAACTTGATGGATTCGAAAACATAAATGTAGCAAATGTCACTGAGCTGTGCTTCTAAAAATGGCTAAGATGACAAATTTTACTATCAGGTGTTCTTAATCATAATTTTAAAAAGTTTAGTCTAATATGTAAACCTGAAACTCCAACTACCAGACTCTCCTGAAAACTGACTGTGCTAATTTGTGTTTCCACCATCTGTGAATGAAGGAGCTCCTGCTGCTTCAGAGCTCACCAGGCTTTTTATACTGTCAGGTTTGTTTGTTTTTGTTTTTGTTTTATACTCCAGGAGGTCTTATAGTGGTATATTATTTGTGTTTTAATAAATAAAGCTTGTGTGAAGATCAGAGGGCAAAGCAGCCAGACTAGAAATACAGGTCAGGGAGTGGTGGCACACACCTTTAATCCCAGGACTTGGGAGACAAAGGCAAACAGATTTCTGTGAGTTTAAAGCTACCCTAGGCTACACAAGATCAATTCAGAAACAGTTCCAGGTGGTGGTAATTCACCTCTTTAATCCCAGTGTTTGGGAGTCACTTTTAATCCCAGTACAAGGGAAGTGGAGACAGAGTGATATGGCTGGGTAGAGAGAGGATATAAAGGGGAAGGTGGAATATGGAGTCTGAGGATTTGTGGAGACAGAATCTCTGCTTTTGTTCTGAAGATTTAGTAGAGGTAAAAGGTCTTTCTAGTGGTTGGCTGCTTTGCTTTTCTGATCTTCAGGTTGAACTCCAATATCTGTCTCTGGGTTTTTATTATGCGTGCAATATCTGGCACCCAACATTTGGGATATGAATTTATGAAAAAGCCGTGTGACTGTGACTTACAGACACCTGCATTAGCCAGAACTACACACAGCAAGAGTTACTGCCCTACCAGCTAGGTTTCTCTTTCTTCTTTCGTGGTGTCCTCTCCCTGAACCTCCTTCTTGGGCTGCTACTTTACTAGATAGCTGCCTTGAAATCCAGTCAGGATTTTACTATTCTATGCAATAGCAATAAGCCTTACATCTTCCTCAACATTGGCAGTAGATTTGGTAAGACAATTCTTACCAAATTCTTAAAGGGAGGAATTAGTTTAAAGAGAGAGTTTTATCCCATTAGTTAAAAGAGAGAGTTTATAATGTTTAAAATATGGGAAAAATTATTACAATGGAGGGATTTAGGTCTCTGTATGATAATATGCTAGACAGTTAGAAAATGGGTTAGTTAAATGAGAGGATAACTAATTAAGATGAGATTTATGTAATGTCAATTGTAAAAATTATCAGCATTATCATTTTTGTTTTATCACTAATAAAGTTAGTTAATCTGAGTGCTAAGATACAAGTTTTAGAAAAAGTAAGACAGATCATAGAGATAGTCAAATCCAGAGAAAGGAATTTAATAGAGAACCAATTTTAGAATTGCATTATAAGAATAGAGAGAAACAGCCCAAGGTTTTCAGATAACCAACCTTAATATATCCAGTTACCTTATAGGAATTGACAAATACTAGAGTCACTGTAAGAGCTGAATGAACTCCTGTGTCAATGTTAGATTTAAGGAGATTCAAGAGCAATAGTCTCACATGGCATGCATTTACCTTTTGTGAAGCAAATGCTAAACTCGTGGTGTGGTGAGTTTGTAATAGAATTATCCCTAAAGACTGGAGAGAGTTGGTTAAAGCTGTTTTAGAGTCTGGTCCACAGTTACATAAAGTACCTGGTCAGAGAAGAGGCTAAGACTATTGGACAACAGAGTAAAGCTAGAGGTATGAAAATCTCCCAAGATCAAATTCTTGGAGAAGGAGATTATACTAATATAGAAAGGTGGCATCCTGGTTTTATGCTGTGCCACAGCTTTGAATGCTTGGGACAGAACTGAAGAAGTAGGAAAGAAGATTGAATCATTTACTTAAGTTTTACAGGGCCCCAAAAGAAATCTTCTCAAATTTATTACAAAGATTGACGTCAGCAGTAAATAGAATGATACAAAATTCAGAAGCTAGGCAAGTAATAATTGATTCTCTGGCTTTTGAAAATGCTAATTCTCAAGAGGGAAAAAGAGAACTAGCTTCAGAGAATTGTCCTCTGATGCCCACACACTGTGGCATGCTCACTCACACATATGACCAGACAAAGAAATATGATTTTTAAATACAACAGAGAGTAATAGGAGACACCCAATGTCAACCTCTGACCTCCACATGCATACCACACACACAGACTCACACACACACACCACATTTACACATACATACATATACACCTACATACACACACTTACACACATGTGTACACTATACATGCACACACCAAAAAAAAGGAAAAAGAAAATGCTAATTTTCAATTTAAAAAAAGAATAATTAGGCCATTAAAGACAAGGTCAACACCTTTGGAAGACTGAATCTGGAATACAATTAATACTGAATCTCATAACCATGGTGATATTTGGATAGGAGAGGTGATTTCCAGAGGTTTGAAGAAAAATTGAAATGTCAAGTGTTTCAATTGTGGCAAACAAGATCACCTTAAAAGGAATTGTAAACAGGGTATTCCTAGAAATAATGTTTTATCTAGGCATAATGCATTCAGAATGCCTCTCCCTTCTGAAAAATGTAGAGGTGTGGTAAAGGCAGGTATTTGCACTAGTGAATGTAGGTCAACAAAGGATATTCAAGTTTGCCTTTGGGAAACTCCTTGAGGGGCCTCTTGCAGGCCCCTATGCCAAATCCAGTTCAGTCATTTCCTTTCATCATAGAGGAAACATCTTCCAAGAGCAATTAAAGAACCTAATGCCTACTGTAAAAAGACATACTGCTCTGGAAAATAGAGCAGCTATAGAAGAGAGAACAAAAAATTCAGGAGAAAATATAGAGAGTATTTTGGCAAACTTTTATAAATGAACAAAGACAAAAATTAAAAATATGAATAAATGATGTTGCCATTGAAGGTCTGGTAGATACAGGTGCAGATGTAAAAATAATTTCATCAGAATCTTGACAACCAAACTGGCCTCTTCAGGACATAAACGTTTAGTTTTTTGGGACTGGGACTCAGGTAATACCAAGTGCGAAATGGGTTGAATGTAAAGGGCTAGAAGGACAGAAAGGAATACTAAAACCATATGTGGCTAAAACAGCAATGAATTTGTGGGGACATAATTTGTTATAGCAATGGAATACTAAGATTAACATTTCTCCAATCTTAGAAACAAACCATAAGTTGACATATGTATCTGGGAAAAATATTACACGGTATTATAAAGAACAATCACCAATCATTCAGGTTGTACATGAACAAAGCACAACAGTTGCTGATATTTCAAAGGCACCAATTGCCACACTTTAAAAATGATTGACAGACAAACCTATATGGGTTAAGTTATGGCCTTTAACAACAGAGAAACTTCAGGCTTTAGAATAGCCAGTACAGTAGCAATTAAATGCTCAGCATATTGAAGAATCAACCAGCCCTTGGAATTCTGTTGAATTTGTTGTTATAAAAGAAATCTGGAAAATGGAGAATGGTAACAAATCTAAGAGCTCTTAATAAAGTGATTTAGCCTATGGGTTCTCTATAGTATGAAATTCCTTTGCCTTCTCTATTGCCTAAATGATGACCTCTTATAGTTATTGACTTAAAAGATTCTTTCTTCAGTATACTTTTACAAGAAAAAGATAGAAAAATTTGCCTTTACAGTGTCTTCACAGACACTTGCTAAAAGATATCAATGGAAGAATCTCTCACAGGGAATGCTCAATAGCCCCAACCTGTGTCAATATTTTGTAAGTCAGCCATTGGAAATAATAAGTAAGCAATTTCCTGTCTATAGTTTACCATTACATGGATGACATTTTAATACCTGATTCAAATATAGATACTTTAGAATGTTTGAAGAAGAAAATTTTGCCTTGTTGGGATTACAAATTATTCCTGAAAAAATACAAAGAGGAGATTCTACTAATTATTTAGGTGATAAAATAGGTCTACAAAAAATTAGACCACAAAAAGTGCAAATTAGGAGAGATTGATTGCAGACTCCTAATGACTCCCAAAGATTGATAGGAGACATTTCCCATCATGACACACTATTGGAATACACCTGTTGAAATGATTAGTTTAAACAAAATCTTATATGGTGATAAGGACTTAAATAATATCAGAAAATTATCAACTGAAGCTGAGAGAGAATTGGCTTTAATTGAAGAGAAATTACAGAAGGCACATGTGGATTATGTGGATCCAAATTGTAACTGCATCCTGGCCATATTACCTCCAAACATTCCCCTTCAGGAACTTTAAAGCAGAGGAAAGATATTATCTTAGAATGGGTTTTTTTGCCACCTGAACCAAGAAAAAAAATTTAAAACTGATGTGGAAAAGGTCTCTGAGTTAATTCTAAAAGGAAGATTAAGACTTTGTCAATTAGCAGGAACAGATCCACCAGAAATTATAGTACCTTTTAATAATGATAAAATTAACAAATTATTGGAAGAAAGTGAACCCTGGTAAAGAGTTTGTAGTAATTTTTGGGAGAAATTAGCAACAACTATCTCAGAAGCAAGAGAATTCAATTTACAAAGAGAACTAACTGAATCCTTCCTTTCATTGTATGGAGCATGTCAATAACTGGAGCCCCTACATTCTATACTGTTGCAAATAAATTTAGGGAATGCAGGCTAAAAATCAGAAAATTTAAGTAAAGTGGATCAAAGCCTTTATGATTCTGTCCAAAAGTCAGAATTCTATGCTATCCTTATGGTTCTAAGAGAGTTTTAAAGAACCTCTTAACATAGTTACCAATTTGCAATATGCAGAAAGAGTTGTTTTGAATATTGAAACCACTGAATTTATACCACATGAAGCAGAATTGACTTTATTATTTATTCAGTTACAAGACAATCAGGAATAGGAGTCATCCCATATACATAACACACATCGATCCCATATGGGTGGGTCTGCCAGGTTTGTTTGTTTGTTTCTGCTATTCTCTAAAGACATATAATAAAAATGGTCTTTTTTGTAGTACCAAGTCCATTTAAAGATTAACATTGGCTTTGGAGTTGGAGTGTGGCTCTCTCCTTCTCTAAACCCAAGTATGCTTTAATCCCAGGGCTTGGGGGACAGAGGCAAACAGATCTCTTTGAGTTTAAGGCTACCCTGGGCTACACAAGATTGATTCAGAAAGAGTTCCAGGTGGTGGTGGTTCACATCTTTAATCCCAGTGTTTGGGAGTCACATACTTGTAATCCTAGCACTAGGGAGGTGGAGACAGAAGTGATATGGCTGGGTGGAGAGAGGGATATAAAGGGGAAGATACACGGACTCAGTGGAGTATGAAGTCTGAGGATTCTTGGAGACAGGATTTCTGCTGATTCTGAAGATTTAGTAGAGGTAAAAGGTCTCTCTAGTGGTTGGCTGCTTTGTTTTTCTGATCTTCAGGTTGAACCCCAATATCTATCTCTGAGTTTTATTATTTGTGCAACAAGGTCTGAATGATTGTCTCACTCTTTTGTCTTTGCTTTGGTTTCTAAGACAGAGTCTTGCTGTGTATCTCAAGCCGAGCCTGAAATCACTGCATAGTGTAGGTTAGCCTGCAACTCACAGCAATCCTCTCACCTCAGCTTCTGTACCATTGGGATTACCTGTGTGCACCACCCACACCTGTCCCTAATGATTTGATACCTGCATCTTCCTGCTGGTAATGTGTTTATACGCTGTGTTGTTCTCTTACTGTTGAGATTTCAGAGTTCTTTGCATATTCTGAATACTGGTCTTTTATTCACTATGTACAATGTAAGTACTTTTTGCCAAACCAATGTACATCTTGTTTAATTCTATTAAGAGTTTTTTTTTTTTACAGAGCATACTTTTAAAATTTAATAGTTTTCAGTTTATCAACTTTATATTTTACAAATCATGGTTTTTAAAATCTAAAATGTCATCAACAAATTCAGAATTGTACAAGCTTTTTGTTCCCTCTCGATTTTACATTTATGTCTATATGCATTTGGTGTTAATATTTGTGTAAGCTGTAAAGTCTGCCCGTGTGTGCGCATCCACACACAGAGACAGAAAGAGAGAGGGAGGGAGCGAAAGGGAGAGAGAGAGAGAGAGAGAGAGAGAGAGATTTATACACATTATAAGGCATATGGCTACCGACTTGTTTCAGTTCCCTTTGTTGACAATCTTCTCAACTATCTTTCCTTTACTCAGTTGGCTTTGTAGCTTTGTGAAAGATCAGTCATATTTCTATGGTATATTTTTCTTCTTCCCTGGGATCTATATGTTAATTCTCACACTCTCACCAATGTCACAGGTGATAGTTAATATAGACTGCCAATTTAGGAAGATCAACAGCTGCCTAGTAAACAAATCTCCTGAGCACCCATGTAAGGCGTTATCTAGATGAGGTTAGCCTCCAAGCTTGCCAATCAGGGGTTATATAGATTTCAGGTGCTAAATCCTGTCTTAGCTGTTTTTGGCACCATTTCCTGAGCAGGACATTAGAATATCTATATATATGACTCCTCATCAAAGATTTATTAAACCTACCTGCCTTAGCTCTGGCATAGGACTTCTTTGGCCCCATTCTCTGGGACCAGTGATCCTGCCTGAAAGTTGCTCCCATTAACCTGTTATATTTTTCCAATTTGGTTTGATCTGGCTTACTGTGTCAGTGAAGAGATTACCTGGGGCAATAAGTACCATGAAACTAATTTAGATTCTTTGATTTTGATTTTCTACATACATTTTAGAATCTGCAGTGATTTTGATTAAGTCTGACTTGAGTCCTGTAATGTATGTATGTTTATTGTGGTTTGAATATGAAATGTCTCCACAGGCTCACATGTTGTGTGTTTGATCCCCAAATCGCAGTATTATATTAGAGAGGTTCTTCAAATTTTGGGATGTGGGATGTATCTGGAGAAATAGTTCACTGTGGACAGTCCTTGGGGGATGTTGCCCTATTGTTGCCCTATGCCTTGTCCTGGAGCTCTCTCTCTCTCTCTCTCTCTCTCTCTCTCTCTCTCTCTCTCTCTCTCTCTCCCTCTCTCCCTCTCTGCCCCCCTCTCTTTTTCTCTCTGTTTCATCAGAAGGTGAAAAGCACCTCACTACCATGAAGCTTGGCCCACTCCCTCATAGGTCTAAGTTACTACATAGTGAATTCTCTGAAACCAAGTTTCCAAATATCCTTCCCTTGTTTTTTATGTCAGGCCCTTTCTCATAGAAACATTAGAAACACATAATACATATTTGGTATATCTTTTCACTTATTTAGATACTAATTTTTTTTTACCATTTTTCTAGTGTTCTATGAAAAGTTTTTTTGGCATACTTTTTTGGTTTATATCTTCTATTCTTTTGGTGATGTTAAAAATAATGTTAAAAATGGTTGCATTACAATTATTCTATTGCTGATAAAAAGGAATGTAATCAGTTTTTATATATTACCTGCATATAGTGTCACCTGATGCCAAGAGGATTTTTGTTTGGTGGTTTTACTAGAGATTTCTACATTGACATCACATGTCATCTCTGAACAAAGAAAGTCCCATTTCCCCCTAATCTGTTGTACTATTTTTCTCTTGTTGTGTTTCATTGTATATGTTCCCATTACAGTATTGAATAGCTTCAGTCTTAGCAGACATTCTGGCTTTGTTCCCAAAGCTAAGAAAAAAGTGCTCAGTGTCTGATTATGTTTGATATCAGGGTTCATTTACGCATCTTTTCCTAGAATAGGAAAGTTTTCTTCATTCAAGTTTTCTCTTCAAGCAATAAATGAATGCTTAACTTTCTACTTTCTGTATGTTTTTTAGATCTCAGAAAGTGGATATATCCAGAAATGGGCAATCTTGCGGTATAGTCTCAAGCAGTACTATAGGATTTCTGGCAATTAGGTAAAAGCCAGCATTCCTTAGAAACTTGCAAAACAAGTTCCTGTCTGTCAAAAGGGGTCAATTCCCATGCTTCTGGCATAAAGAACATATGGCTGTCTACTGACATATACCTGTGGTTACACATCAAAGCCCAGGCAGGCCTCCAGGCTCCTACAGTCCCTATTCACAAGTACCTTACACATTTCACCTGTGGTTACACATCAAAGCCAGGCTGGCCTCCAGGCTCCTACAGTCCCTATTCACAAGTACCTTACACATTTCACCTGTGGTTACACATCAAAGCCAGGCTGGCCTCCAGGCTCCTACAGTCCCTATTCACAAGTACCTTACACATTTCAAAGCCCCCAAGCTAGCACCCTAGCTCTTCTTATCTCCTTCCCTACTCTAAACTCCCAGCCCTGTTCCAGCTCACTGGGTTCCCCTACAAACCACTCATCCTCCTTATAACCCACTATTCTCTACTGTTCTCTCTTGCTATCCCCCACCCCATTGTCCTCCATCCCTAGCAGACAGTCCTGGTCATGTCCTGTCTGCTTCTTTTTCTCTCTGCTCTGGACGTTTCCAGATGCCTCTAGACATTTTCTCTGTCTTTTCCACAATAAGAACATTCCAATAATGGAGCAGTCATTGGTGCTTTTTTTACACTCTTGGTATGAGCTTAATGCCATTTCTTATTCAGTTTGTATGTACAGCCAATGGTACTGATTAACCAATGATGTTGAATCAGCTTTAACTAAGTAGTGATATGTCACCATTTTTATTTTTGAAGTCCATTGACTAGTATTTTGGTAAGAACATTTTTGTCTGTCATTATGAGATGAAGTAATGCATAACTTTCTTATGACGCCTTTACTTGTCTCTTGTGTTATATTTATGCAGGCCTTATAAAATGATCAGAGAGGTGATGCCTTCTCTTGCCTTTTCTTAAAGAGATTGGAGATAATCTGTATCCTTTCTGTAATTATTCAGCCACCAATAAGGCTGCACTTCCAGGTTCTAAAGTCAGGCACAGGTGGATGGGCCCTCGGGAACAAAGCGCTCCTCTCACTGCGTAGCCCACGGGCGCGCATGCATGGCTACCTCCACATGTGACTCAACTAAAACCCTTGTGCGTATGTGTGTCACCCATCTGCGTCATCAGTGTATAACGTAGTCATGCCAACGCCCTGTGCGCATGTGCCAGGCAGCTTTTAAAAGCTGGTCGCGCCATTTTCTCCCTCTCTCTCTGCACACTGTTACCCCGGCTTGTATGCACCCCCTTCTAATAAGCTCCTAAGTGGGTTTGTTTGTGCCTCGTGCTTTCTTCTCACTCGTGCCATATAATTTCACTTTCTTCCTGAAATAATTGGTGCAAGTTATCAGTTCAGCCGTCTGAATTGGGTGGTTTTAAACCAGGAACTCAGTTTCTTCAGTGGTACGGTGCGGCTCAGTGCATGCTATTCAAGACATTGGTCTATTTCGTTTAAGCCATCAAACATTTTGCTATATGTTTTGAAACTTCTCTTGTTATTTAGACAGGTGCTATTTTATACCTGTCTAAATAACAGGTATAAAATCTGTTATTGTTTTCTATCTGTTATTGTTTTCTAGCATGAGTTTCTAGTGTAATGTCTGTTGTAGTATAAGCATGTGCTTTGGATAACTTTGGTTCTTTTAAACACTGTGAGCTGGAGCTGGAGAGGGAGCATTTGTTGCTTCTGCTGAAATCCTGCTTTCATTTCTTAGCCTCACATAGCAGCTCACAACCATCTGTAACTCTAGTTCCAGGGAATCTGGTGCCCTCTTCTGAGCCTTGGGGACACCAAGTGATCATGTAGTATGCATATGTACATGTAGACAAAAACATTAATACACATTTACATAAAAATGCATCTAGAACATCTTTTAAAAATACAAGGTATGTCAACACCGATTGGAGAATGGACCATGTGTACTTAGAGAGTGAGTGATCTGTTTCTTTTTGATGAATTATGCTCTACAAAGTCAATTTGATCAATTGATTGTGTTGTTCTCGAGGTTTTACTGATTGTCAGCCGACTTCGTCTGTCAATTATTTACAGAGGTGGGCTTAAGTCTGCAGATACAGTGGTTGATTTATTTAGTTCCCTTTTCTGTTCTGTTACTGTCTTGTATATCTTGAAAGTCTATTACATACTTGCATGGCTGTGGGTGTTATAAATTATGTGGGTGTTATAAACACCTGCATAATTAACTTCCCTCTGTCTTTATGTAAAGTCCCTCTTTATCCTTCAGAATTGTTCTGGTTACAAGTTTACTTTCTGTTGAGTCATGTTAGGATTTTCTACTCTTTTCTGTGTCTCTACTTAACAGTTAATCGGACAAATAAATTTCTAATAATTATGTTTGTTCTTTGTTTTTTTTACCCTGCTTCTACTTTTCCTAGTTTTGCATTTTATGTAACTCTTAGAGAAGCATTTGTATTCTCCTTAGACATGTCCTAAGCAACTGCTTCAAGGTTCACTATGTATGTGCATGTTAAAATAATAAAAATCTACTTCAAATACCACGATTGTACTTCAAGTGCAGTACAGGAGTTTTCTAACAACATCTTCCCAATTCATTGAGGAAATTTTGATAATGTATTTTACTATCCACATGATTCAGTTTCATAATACATTTGGTTGTCAGTCCTTTTAAAAGCAGTTTGCTTTGAGATAAATTAAGAGCAATAAAGGATCCAGATTTCTAACCTAGAAAGTTTTACACCCATCAGAGGAATTTGAAATACTTTTCTCAGAACTATTCTACTGGCAGTGGTTTCCTCAGTCACGTCCTTCCCCACAGGGAGTTACTTTGCCTTGCTTTTGAAGACCACTTTTAATAGATATGAAATTCCTTGGGTTCTTTTTGGGGCAGTACATTCAATACTCCATGGTACCTTCTTTCATGAATTCTGGTGAGGAGTCTGCTATGTGTCTATCCTTGGTACTATATAGTCTCTCTCCCCTCTCTGATTTATTTTTGGCTTTGCCTTCCTTTGGTTTTCTGCAGTTGTATACAATACATCTTTTCTGAGCTTCTGCAATCCATGGTTTTGTCTTATTAAGTGTAACGATGCCTCAGCCATTGCTTCTCAGAACATTTCTTCTACCCCACACTCTCTTCTCTTTCTGCTGCTCTGATTACAGACAAACATTTCTCTACAGATCTTAGATTAAGTCCTGCTATAATCGCTCATTCTCCCCTCATTTTGGAAAAGTTGTCCTTGGCTTACCCTCAGGTTCACTGATTTGTTTTTCACAATGCTGTTGAGACTCCCAGATTCTCTGGTGAAAGCATTGTTTGTGCCATCACTTTTTAATAGGGCACATACTTTTGTCTGAATTCTTTTGTTGTTATTGCTTTTTACTGAGCTCTACATTTTTCTCTGCTCCCCTCCCTGCCTCTCTCCTCCCCCTTCAACATTCCCCCAAGGTCCCCATGCTCCCAATTTATTCAGGAGATCTTGTCTTTTTCTACTTTCTACTTCCCTTGTAGATTAGATCTATGTAAGTCACTCTTAGGTCCTCATTGTTGTCTAAGTTCTCTGGGATTGTGGTTTGTAGTCTGGTTTTCTTTGCTTTATGTTTAAAAACCACCTATGAGTGAGTACATGTAATAATTGTCTTTCTGTGTCTGGGTGACCTCACTCAAAATAATGTTTTCTAGCTCCATCCATTTTCCTGAAGAAATTCAAGAAGTAGTTATTTTTTTCTGCTGTGTAGTACTCCATTGTGTAAATGTACCACATTTTCCTTATCTATTCCTTGGTAGAGGGGCATTTAGGTTGTTTCCTGGTTCTGGCTATGACAAACAACTATGCTGCTATGAACATAGTTGAGTACATGTCCTTGTGGCATGATTGAGCATCTTTTGGATATATACTCAAAAGTGGTATTACTGGGTCTTGAGGAAGGTTGTTTCCTAATTTTCTGAGAAATCACTGACATTTAAGGGGTTGTACCAGCTTGCATTCCCACCAGCACTGCAGGGGTGTTCCCTTTTCCCCACAACCTCTCCAGCATAAGTTGTCATCAGTGTTTTTGATCTTGGCCATTCTTACAGGTGTAAGATGGAATCTCAGAGTTGTTTGATTCACATTTCTCTGATGACTAAGGATGTTGAACATTTCCTTAAGTGTCTTTCAGCCATTTTAGATTCCTCTGTTGAGAGTTCTCTGTTTAGGTCTGTACTCCATTTTTTTATTGGATTATATGTTCTTTTGGTGACCAATTTCTTGAGTTCTTTGTATATTTTGGAGATCAGACCTCTGTCTGATGTGGGGTTAGTGAAGATCTTTTTCCATTCTGTAGGCTGTTGTTTTGTCTTTTTGACCATGTCCTTTGCTTTACAGAAGCTTTTCAGTTTCAGGAGGTCCAATTTATTAATTGTTTCTCTCAGCGTCTGTGCTGCTGGGGTTATATTTAGGAAGTGGTTCCCTGTGCCAATGCGTTCAAGTGTACTTCCCACTTTCTCTTCTATAAGGTTCAGTGTGGCTGGCTTTATGTTGAGGTTTTTGATCCATTTGGATTTGAGTTTTGTGCATGGTGATAGATATGGGTCTATTTTCATTCTTCTACATGTTGATATCCAGTTATGCCAGCACCACTTGTTAAATTTGCTTTCTTTTTTCCATTTTATATTTTTTGCTTCTTTGTCAAAAATCAGGTGTTCAAAGATGTGTGGATTGATATCCGGGTCTTCTATTCGGTGCCATTGGTCCTCCTGTCTGTTCTTATGCCAATACCAGGCTGTTTTCAGTACTGTAGCTCTGTAGTAGAGTTTGAAGTCAGGGATTGTGATGCCTCCAGAAGTCCTTTTATTGTACAGAATTGTTTTGGCTATCCTGGGTTTTTTGCTTTTCCATATGAAATTGACTACCATTCTTTCAAGGTCTATGAATTTTGCTGGGATTTTGATGGGCATTGCATTTAGATAAGACTGCCATTTTTACTATGTTAATTCTGTCTACCCAAGAGCATGGGAGATCTTTCCACCTTCTGGTGCCTTCTTCAATTTCTTTCTTCAAAGATTTAAAGTTCTTGTCATACAAGTCTTCCACTTGTTTGGTTAGAGTTACTCCAAGATATTTTATGCTATTTGTGGCTATTGTGAAGGGTGTTGATTCTCTGATTTCTTTCCCAGCCCTTTTATCATCTGTGTACAGGAGGGCTACTGATTATCTTGAGTTAATCTTGTATCCTGCTACATTACTGAAAGTGTTTATGAGTTGTAGAAGTTCCTTGGTAGAATTTTCGGGATCGCTTATGTAAACTATCATATCATCAGCAAACAGTGAGAGTTTGACTTCTTTTCCAATTTGTATCCCCTTGATCTCCTTTTAGTGTCTTATTGCTCTAGCTAGGACCTCAAGAGTTATGTTGAATAGATATGGAAAGAGTGGACAACCTTGTCTTGTTTCTGATTTCAGTGGAATCGCTGGGAGTTTCTCTCCATTTAGTTTGATGTTGGCTGTTGGCTTGCTGTATATTGCCTTTATTATGTTTAGGTATGTTCCTTGTATCCCTGCTCTCTCCAAGACCTTTATCATGAAGGGTTGTTGTATTTTGTCAAAAGCTTTTTGGCATCTAATGTGACAATTCTGTGGTTTTTATTTTTCAGCTTGTTCATATGGTGGATTATGTTGACAGATCCCTGCATCTCTTGGATTAAGCTGACTTGATCATGGTGGATGATGGTTCTGATGTGATGTGGTCTTGGATTTGATTGGCCAGTATTTTATTTAGTATTTTTGCATCAATGTTCATGATTGAGATTGGTCTGTAATTCTCCTTCTTGGTAATATCTTTCTGTGGTTTGGGTATCAGGATAATTGTAGCGTCATAAAAAGAGTTTGGCAATGTTCTTTCTGTTTCTATTGTGTTGAATAATTTGAGGAGTATTGGTACTAGTTTTTCTTTGAAAGTCTTGTAGAATTCTGAGCTGAAACCATCTGGTCCTGGACTTTTTTTGGTTGGGAGACTTTTGATGACTCTTTCTATTTCTTCAGCAGTTATAGGTCTGTTTATTCTGCTTATCTAGTCTAGATTTAATTTTGGTAAGTGATATTTATCCAAAAAGTTGTCTATTTTCTTTAAGTTTTCCAATTTTGTGGAGTACAGGTTTTCGAAATATGATTCTCTGAATTTCCTCCATGTCTGTTGTTATGTCCCCATTTTCATTTCTGATTTTGTTAATTTGGATATTTTCTCTGCCTTTTGGTTAGTTTGGATAAAGAGTTGTCTATTTTGTTGATTTTCTCGAAGAACCAACTCTTTGTCTCATTGATTCTTTGTATTGTTTTCTTTGTTTCTATTTTGTTGATTTCAGCTCTCAATTTGATTATTTCCTCCCGTCTAGTTCTCTTAGGTGAGTTTGCTTCTTTTTGTTCTAAAGTTTTCTAATGTTCTGTTAATTCACTACTGTGGGATTTTTCCAGCTTCTTTATGTAGGTGTTTAGTGCTATGTACTTTTCTCTTAACACTGCTTTCATTATGTCCCATAAATTTGGGGATGTTGTGTGGTCATTTTAATTGAATTGTAGGAAGTTTTTAATTTTTCCCTTGACCCATTGATGATTCAGGTGAGCATTGTTTAACTTCCATGTTTTTGTGGGTTTTCTGGAATTAGTATTGCTGTTGACTTCTAGTTTTAAACCATGGTGTTCTGAAAAGGTAGATTGGGTTATTCCAATTTTTTTGTATTTGTTGAGGTTTGTTTTGTTACCGAGTATGTGGTCAATTTTTGAGAAGGTTCCATGAGGTGCTGAGAAGAAGGTATATTCTTTTATGTTTGAATGGAATATTCTATAGATGTCTGTTAAGTCCATTTGAGTCATAACATCTGTTAGTTCTCTTATTTCTCTGTTCATTTTTTGTCTGACTGACCTGTCCAGTGGTGAGAGGGGAGTGTTGAAGTCTCCCACTATTAGTGTGTGGGGTTTAATGTATGATTTAAGCTTTAGACGTGTTTCTTTCACATATGAGGGTGCCCTTGTATTTGAGGCATAGATGTTCAGTACTGAAATTTCTTCTTGATGGATTTTCCCTGTGACTAATATGAAATGACCTTCTTTGTCTCTTTTGACTGATTTTAGCTTGAAGTCTATTTTGTTAGATATTAGGATAGCTAAACCAGCTTGTTTCTTAGGTCCATTTGATTGGTATATTTTTTTCCCAACCCTTTACTCTGAGACAACGTCTGTCTTTGAGGTTGAGATGTGTTTCCTGTATGCAGAAGAAGGATGGATTCTTTTTTTGTATCCAATCTGTTAGCCTGTGCCTTTTTATAGGTAAGCTGAGTCCATTTACATTAAGGGATATTAATGACCAGTGATTTCTATCTCCTGTTAATTTAGTTTTCAGTGTTAGTGCTGTTAATTTGTGTGTTTTTCCCTTCTTTGGGATTTGCTGATATGAGATCATCAATTGTCTGTGTTTTTGTTGGTGTAGCCAACTTTCTTGGGTTGGAGTTTTCCTTCTAGTATTTTGTGTAGGGCTGGGTTTGTGGCTAGGTATTGGTGGAATCTAGATTTGTCATGGAATATCTTGTTTTGTCCTTCTATGGTGATTGAAAGTTTTGTGGGTTATAGTAGTCTGGACTGGCATCTGTGGTCTCTTAATGTCTCCATAACACTTGAGCACGACCTTCTGGCTTTCATTGTCTCCACTGAGAAGTCAGGTGTAATTCTGATAGGTCTGCCTTTATATGTTACTTGGTCTTTTCCTTTATAGCTCTTAATATTCTTTCTTTATTCTGTATGTTTAGTGTTTTGATTATTATGTGGCAGGAGGACTTTTTATTTGGATCCAGTCCATTTGGTGTTCTATGTTCATAGGCATATCTTTCTTTAGGTTGGAAAAGTTTTCTTCTATGATTTTGATAAATATATTTTCTGTGCTTTTGACTTGAATTTCTTCTCCTTCTTCTATACCTATTATTCTTAGATTTGGCCTTTTCATGGTGTCCCATATTTCCTGGATATTTTGGGTTAAACTTTTGTTAGATTTAATGTTTTCTTTAACTGATGAGTCTATTTCCTCTATTGTATCTTCAGCACTTGAGATTCTCTCTTCCATCTCTTGTATTCTGCTGTTCATGCTTGTGTTTGTGATTCCTGATAATTTTCTCATGATTTCTGTTTATATAATTCCCTCAGCTTGTGTTTTTTTGTCTTTATTTCAGTTTTCAAGTCCTGAATAGTTTCTTTTATAAGTTTGATTTCTTTTTCTTGGTTTTCTTTAAGTTATTTGCTGATGTCTTCCAATTTTTTGTTTGTCTTTTCCTCCATTTCTTTAAGGGGATTTCTCATTTTCTCTTTAAGAGTTTCAAACATTCTCTTGAAGTTATTTTTTAGGTCATTTTCTTCTGCTTCATCCATATTTGGTTGTTCAGGTCTTGCTGTTGTAGGGTCTTTAGGTTTTACTGGTGCTGTGTTGCTCTTTGTGGTGTTGCATGTGTTCTTACCTTTTCTACTCATCTTTTCCTCTAATAGGTATGGTTGGGGCTGACTGAGATTATTTTGAATAATCTTCTAGGTGCCAGTGAATCCAAAGCTCAGATGGTTGTTCCTTGTGGTACAGTCAGTGTCACAGTTCTAGTTACCCTGTTAGTTACTCTGTGTTCCTGGAGATAGCTCAGCTCTCCTGTGCCTTGCTCTGCTCCCTTGCAGTTTGCTGTCTCAGGTCTACTTTGGCCTAGGTTGCTGGCTTTGCCCTGTTTCTGTAAATCCTGGTCTAGAACCCCTCCTGCCGAAGTCCCTGGCTTGGAGTTGGACCTGGGAAGGTTTCTGGCTCTGGTCTACTGTCCCAGAGGTCCCAGGCTTGGGTGGTCCTGGACCAGCAGTTGGCCTGCTTAATCCCTCAGAGGTCCCAGACTCACTCTCGGACCCACAGAGGTTCCAGGTCCCTGCCTATTCCCTTTGATGTCCCAGACCAATGCCCAGATCCACAGAGGTCCTGGCTCAGGCCTACTCCCTCTGAGGACCCAGACTCATGCCTGGCCCTGCTGAGATCTCTGGTTCCTTCCTATTCCCTTGGAGGTCCCAGGTTCACTCATACCCAGACTGGCAGAGGTCCTGGCTCAGGCCTAGTTCCTGGGAGGTCCTGGACTCTCACCCAGACCCATCAGGGTCCTGGCTTAGGTCTACTCCCTTGAAGGTCCCAGATTCATGCCCGGTCTCTAGCTTTGGCTCACTTGCTCAGTGGCTACTCCCTTGTACCTGTTTGGGTGGAGATCGCTGACTCTGGATCTGGTTGCTGGACCATCCTGATCAGCCGTCCCTGAACTGGGTTGGCTCCTGGGACTGGATTTGCTCCTGGCTTCTGCTCCCTGTGGAGCTTGTTCCCTCTCTGTCCTAGGAGGCTGGTTCAGTCCCACTCCGGTTTTGGTGGAGATTGCTGACTCTGGATCTGGTCGCTAGCTCAATCCTGATCTGCCATTGTCCCGGAACTCATGCCACTACTTTTGATTCCATACATTCTTCACCTCTATTTTTTTTACCTGTTACGCTAAAGATATGCTAGTGTGGTGTTGAATGAGAGAGGGAGGAGACCTTTCTTTCTTCAGGTCCAGCATCATTTTCCTGACCATAGGGATCAGAACAAAAAAATGGTAATAGTGAATAATGAACATTGACAAAAAATTTGAAATCAAATGCATAATGTGTTAGAGGTGTCTCTTGTAGTACTTACCTATGTTGTATCATGTGACTTCACTATAGGTGTGGTTCTAAACATGCAAACATACGTACGTTGTATAGCACATGCCATCATACCATAAAATATCAATTAAAGCTGACAGAAACAGTAAGCTCAGATGTAGAACTATTGCATATTGTGAAGTGCAGTTTAATTTTGTCTGCAAACAAGGCTTTCTGCTTTGACAAAAACGCTGTCGTTTCATTACAGAAAAAAAGGTTTTATTTTTCTCCCATTGTCCTTCCTGGGCATGTAAGTATCAAATTAATATATCTTAGGATTTGTTATGGCAAAATATTTGATTTAGAAAATTTATTGTTTGAATCATTGACTTGAGTTTAATAGAAATTGTTAAGTGAATGCTGACTTGGGATTTAGACAGAATGTCCAGGGGTTCCTGAAATGGTCCTTTCTGCAGAAGGTGATATCAGCACTGATGAGCTTCCAGTCAGATTCTGTTGGATTATGAGGAATCTTCAAGATGCTCCTTATAGCATGAAATGTTCAGTTAAGATGTAAGTCTTCATAAAAATAGACGGATACATCTATGTCATTGTGAATTTGCTTTTTCCTTTCCTGAGTGGTTAATTATATATGTATGATGAAGAATTGTTTTAGGACAAATTTCTTCATGATTTGCCATCACTAAAGCTTGATTTGTAGACCTTTTTATATACACACAATCGGGATTGTGTAAAAAGTTTCTTGAAAAAAGCGGGTTACAAGTGGAAAAATTTTTAAGAGGCCTTGTGGGGTGGGCCTCTGCCTTAGGACATAGTTTAATGTTTGTCTGTTGTTTTCTTCCTCCCAGTATTGTTCTCCCTGAAACGCTGGTTACTAAGTTTCTAGTTCTCTTTCATTTCTGTATCACTTGTAGGTGAAACAGGTCAGAGTCAGCCTGGGGAAATGTTTCCTTTCCCCACTTTGGCTAGATTTTCCGCAGTGCTCATTGCCAAAGGTGTCCCCTCAGGAGTAAGTTTGTGTGATGGAGATAGAGAAGGAAAGCAGGTTACTCTTGCTTTTCTTTGCCTCTAGTCAGAGCAGAGGGTGGGCAAAGGATGGAGGGTGCCTCCTGTCTCGTCTCAGTGGGCCTCTGACAGGGACTAAGGTCAGAGTCCTTCTTTGACTGCAGTTACCGGGAGCTTCTCAGGATCGGGCTCATAGCCATACTGCAGGCATCTATCTGAGTTCCCAAGCAAAGGGTTCTGCAAGTTCTCATCACCACTGCCCCCTGCCCCCATCACCACTGCCCCCTGCCCCCATCACCACTGACTCCTGCCCCCAACAGCAGTGACTCCTTCCCCCAACACCACTGGCTCTTGCCCCTATTAAAAGCTCCAGAGTTGTATTTCTAGGTACACTCATCTTTTCAGATTTTTTGGAGTGGAATTTACTCTATGACCTGTTTTCTAGTAGATTTGAGAACAGTTCTATTGTAATGATGACTTCTGAGCTTGTTGGGTGTCAGCTCTAAAATTAAAAATGCCAGTCTTATAATTCTAATGGAAAAAAAGTAGATAAGCTCTGTTTTTGCCCTATAGACCTTCACATAGGACAAACAGAAAGATGGGTTAATTGAACAGTGAAACAAGTTCATATATTGCACAAGCATTAAAGTCAATAAATACACAAGACAATCCAACTTGATTTTGCTAAAAGACGGAGGACATTTCAGAGTTGAGTTAGTATTGGTACATCCATCATCTTGTACTTGGTGAACATTTTTGAATGCATGTTGGATCTGGTACTAAAATCCTAGAAATACAGAAAAACAGAGGAATATCTATTTAAGGAAATAAGAACTAAAGATAAAGGCCTGTTGAAACATGGGAAAATCACATAAGCTCAGCAGGCCATTGAAGAAGTATTTCCCCTGTGTCTTTGTCACTTGGCAAATATCACAAATGAAATGTTTTGGTTCATTTAAACCCACAGTTTAAACTTGTTCCATATTAGAATCACTGACTAGAACTCTGACTAGTAAATGGGTAAATGCATCTTCTCCAAAAACCATAATAGTACAATATCATATCATAGAGAATATCCACTTACGTTTATTTCTATGGAAGTGTCTGTGTGTGTGAAGGGTGTGTGTGTCTGTGTTTTGAGGTATGGGTGCTTTGATGGAAAGATCATTACATAATAAAGGGGGAGAGGCTGTGTCCAGAAATTAGTATATTGCTTTTCTAAGAGCTGTTATGACAAAGACCATTAACTATGCAATCCTTCTGTGAGTTAATTCTGCCATTGATTTAGTTTTGATTTCTTTTCAAGCCTGGAACTAGTTAATTAGGGACTCTACTTCCTCCAAAGCACTTTAATTTTTCTCAGCTTTATCCCTAACCTCCACCAAAGCCCATGTGGCAACCTCCTGAAATTTAATTCACATTATTAGTAAAATTCTTTATAATAAATCATTATTTAGATCTAACCACAAGTGGTTCTCACTTTTTTGCTAATTCTTCACGCATGCTCCTGCTTCCTTCTGAATACCTTCTTTCCTCATGGCATGAGTCATCCTCTTCCAATGAGTCAGTGTTCCAGTTTATAATTAATAGACTTCTGAATCTAAACTCAACTTTCAATATTATATGTGGGTATTGAGTTCTAGAGTCAAATGTTTTCTTCAGCTCTTTCACAAGATGATTTCATTACAACATGGAGTACAATTGTATTGGTGACAAATTTTGCAGTCGTTCAGTTTTGGAAATAGACTGTGAGGCAAAGCTAGCAGAACAGGAAGTGCATTGGGAGGATGATCCCTTTCTGGGACTAGTGATTAGTGACACCAGAAAAGAAAATACAAGTAGGACTTCTCGAGATAGTCACCGGGTGAGCAAGTGGGGCTGATTTCCCTGGAGAGGCTGAGAAACAGCACAGACTGCTCCCTCGGAATTATCCCACTTTCATGAAGAGAGATTGGGAGTGTTGGCGCTGTGCCCTTTGTCATTGTGGACTTAGAGCTGTCTCTGGGTGGTACCAAGTCTTGCTTTCTTTACATTTATGATGACAGGGTAGCTTGGAGGACCCACAGTGATTGCTGCAGGTGGACACATTGGTTTCATAGCAAGAATTACCATTTTCTCCTTACTATTATTTAATGTGTGTCTATGCCAATGTAGCATTGGGGGTGCTGTGTATATTTTCTTCTTGATTTATCAACCCTTGAAACTTAAGGATATGAGTCTTTCTTTAATTCTTAGAAATTATTGGTCAGGTTTTTAAATATTGGCTTTCCTTTTCCCCTCTGTTCCTTACTCTGAGCTTTCTCCTGTCCTGTATATGCTTGGAATTGGGTCTTACTTGACATTCTTTACATAGTCTTTATCTAAGTAGTTTATTAGATATGACTTATAAGCATTCTCTGTGGGCATTGTTAATTTCTTAAGAGAAATAGAATATTCAAGGGCAGAAGTTCTTAATTTTCACAAAATCTAGTTTAGCTATCTCATGTCAAACCTTAAAATTTTCTTCAGCTTTACAATGTCTTTCAAGCCAAAAGGTTTAATCCAAGTTTATTCCTTTCTCAGAGAAGTTTTAGCAATTCTAGAACTTTCATATTTGCACTGGAATTTTAGAAAACCACCTTACCACACTACCTTTTGGAAGTTTGACTGCAGTTGCATTGTATGTGTAGTTTAATTCAAAGATCAGCACAGCTAAATGTCAGGACTGGAGGTCCATGAATATAGTATGCTTCTCCATTTCTTTGTGTTTCTACCTTTCTCTTGACTGAGAACTCACCTCCCTTCTTAACAAAAAAACCTGCTCCCTGATATCATTCCTTAAGCTAAAAGACAAATGGTTTCTCCTTAGGACCATAAATAACCAGGAATGTCTGCCTTATGAGATATCAGACTTAGATATCGCAGTGAGTAAAATGCCTGCCTTGGAAGCATGAGGATCTAATTTTAATCTGCAGAACTCATATGAAAAGGCCTGGACACATAGTTGTGTGTCCCTATAATCACAGTGCTAGATAGAAAAACATAGACCAGCCAATCCAGTCTTGTTGATGATTTCCATGATGTTGAAAATTACAATGCTCATGCTCCTAAAAAAAGAATAATGTGATACATGTTGACTTTTTCAACAGAGTCTCCATCCCAGTCAAAAGTATGGCTGGACATTTTTAAAGTTAATGATGAATTTTATAGAAAGCAACAAATGCCTGAAAAGAATGTTATGAAAATCTTGACCATTTGAATATACAATCACAAATTATCAAATAAAAAATGTTATAGACAGGCAGGGGTGGTTCACCTCTTTAATACCAGTACTTTGTAAGCATAGGCTGGCAGACCTCTGTGAGTCTGAAGGCAGACTGGTCTACAGAGTGAGTTCCAGGACAGCCAGGGCTGTTAAACAGAGAAACCCTGTCTCAAAAAACAAAACAAAACAAAAAAGAAAATATTATAATAGATTTCACCCACATAAATAAATAAATAATTTCAAAATAAAGAAGTCCCTTGTTCATTAGAATTTATAAAGCTTGAGTTTATAATGAATAAAAGACTCTTAGAATAAAATGCAATGAAGGGCAAATTACTTGAACGGATTCTTCATCAAAGATTGTATATAACCAAATGAGCTCATGAGAAGATAGTGAGCATTTCTACAAAATGGATATCAAAACCAGAATTAAACTCTACCACATACCCAGAAGAGCAGCTGACATGGAAGGAAGAGCAGTTTCGTGTTGGCAAGTTTAGGAAGTGGAATTATCACAGACTTTACAAAATCAATTTGAATAGCACTTGGTGTTTTATTAAAATTTTTTAAACACAATTAAACATACTGTAACTGCTCAACCTGGCATTCCCAATGTTGAGTAGTAATTATGGAATATAAAAACATGCCTATCAAAAGACGTGCACACAAATATTCATATCTAGTTAATAATCATAACTATAGTCTAGAAACAGAACACAGGCACGTGGAATGGTTAGTGGATGAGCATATCATGTGACATCAATGCAAGAAGCTCTGCTCAGCTGTGTGGAAGGTGTTTAATCAGAGAAGTGACAAAATCTCAGCATTGTGATGCTAAAGAAGGCTGATACAGAATTGATTCTGCAATTCCATTGAAGTAAAACTCTGGAAATTACAACAATAGCTAGTCATTTAGTGGTTGTTTTGGGTAGGGACTGGACTGGTAAGAAAGGAGAAAGAGGGGAACTTTGGGGGAGGGGATTGGAATATTCTACTGGGTAATGGAATTATGGTGGATCTTAGTGATTGTTGTTGTAATGGTTCTTTCCTCTTCCCTCCCTTCCTCCCTCCTTCCCTTTCTTCTCTTTTTCCTTCCTTTCTTCCTTCTCTTCTTTTCTTCTCCCTACTTTTCTATCATCTGTATATCTACCTACCCACTTTCCAGCCATCCATAGATATTTATACCGGGATCATATAATTGTAGTTTTCAAATTGATGGTTTCTTTTGTATGTGAAATAAATCTTAATAAAGCTAGCAATAGAAAGTAAATATTTGAGTTGAGTGGTGGTAGTGCACGCCTTTAATCCCAGCACTTGGGAGGCAGAGGCAGGCAGATCTCTGTGAATTTGAGGCCAGCCTAGTCTACAAGAGCTAGTTCCAGGATAGGCTCCAAAGCCACAGAGAAACCCTGTCTTAACCTCCCCTCACACACAAAAGTAAATATTTGAACCCAAACACTCTAGAAGCTAAGGCAGGAGGATTGTGAGTTGGAGGCCAGCCTGGGTTACATAGTTATAATGAGACTGTGTGAAAAAGTGTGTGTGTGTGTGTGTGTGTGTGTGTGTGTGTGTGTGTGTGAGAGAGAGAGAGAGAGAGAGAGAGAGAGAGAGAGAGAGAAAGAGAGAGAGAGAGAGAGAGAGACTAGGGGTGGGGTGTGAATAAAAAGGAGGCAGGCAGGAAGGGAGGAAAGTCCGGAAAAATAAAAATCCAGTTATTCTTTGGAGAATAATACTGAGTGAGGTAATAGGCCAGTTAGAAGAGTTTCATTACAAGAAACTCAAAAGTCATTCTCTTGGTAGACTCACCCAAACACCTACTTGTGCATATTGCTTCATTTTACTTTATTTCTATTTTTAAAGTTTAACTATTAATTTCTCCTATACTGAAAAAAATCTTTAGTATTTGTTTTAGTTTTGATATTAAAAAAGCAATCAATATTAGTGTTTTTATCATGTCATTCATACGAGTGGATAGGGCGAGGTGTCTGTGGTCAAACTGAGGCAGACCTTTCCTCTCCCTTTTCCGTGTCACGCCAGCACTGATTGCCCTTGGCTCTGAGGCTGATTACCCTGACTGGCCAGTCTGGCTACCACCAGACTGAGCTCAGGCAGGAACCTGTGAGCCTTCTTTTAGTTGACCTTAGCAGTGGCTTGGGTCTAAAAACCATCTAGCAATAAAGGGTTGGTAACACAAGCTGAATTGTGTCTGAAGATATTTTAAACATCAGAGTACTAGAAAGCCAGAGGTGAGGGAAATCACTTCCAGCCATCCTCATTAGCTTGCCTTGCACGCCTTCATGGCTTCATTACCAACACAGTCACACAGAAGTATTTAAAAGTTTGCTTCCAGTAGTAGGATCTTTATCCAACACCTTTATGGCTTTTCCATCTTCCATAACTGTCATCTTCAGCATTTGCAGCCCTCCTGAAGAGAGATGAGGAAATATGTGGTATGTATAATCTATGATGGCTGAACCCTCTTTCCATCACTCACAGGCAGGAAGTGGAATGAGAGTATGAGTTATCCTCACCTCCTCATTCACAGAGATAAAAACATAGAAATGTCAGTCCCACACTTAGGCAAGATATACATACTAAGCATGGCAGAGGACAGTAAATTGCTCCAGGATCTTCTTATATTCTTTCAACCATAAATGCTAAGATTGAAGGAGGCAACACAAGTCTGAAATAAAATCACTATTTTACCAAATTGCTCTCTCTATTGGTTTGTATATACAAAATGTTTGCCATTGTTTGGAGACAGAGAATATCCAAACACATCTCCCTGCATTTGCAATGGATAACTTTATGGTTTCTGTCTGGTTCAAGGGCATCAATGCAACAGGAGTGCAAACCTTCCAAGAAGCAGCTCTACAAAATTTCTGACTTAGAGTTTGTCCTTCTTGATTTCCTCAGCACCAGTGTGGGTTTCGTGGTCCTGCCCATATTATTGCCTGTACACTGTACCTGTTCCTGAGCTTACGATTACCTTGTGGGCTTCTGCAAACCACACCAAACAAGCATGGCCGTAGTTAAAAGAAGGATTCTTTCATCAAAGATCATCTCTACTAACTTTTAATTTCATACGAATTTGTACAGTTACTGTATTAAAATCCCATGTTAGAGAAATCTCAGGATATTTATTGCTCAACATTTTTTCTCTAACTCTTCAAAGAATAATCTCATACAATCCTGAAGCTAACTGAACCTCTTGTATGCATCAGCTATCTTTTAGATTATCCTTCCAAAGCAGCAAAGGAGTTCTCCATTTTATTCTTTGAAAGACCTTACCGGGATGGCTGCTTGCGCAGATGCTTGTTCATGGCCGGAGTATCTTTCATCCTTACTGAGGGTCTTGGATCCATACAGGTGCCTTAAGGACTGTTACGATGATTAAAAGCTGCACTTAGTTGTTGCTCTAGTAGCATCTTGACAAACATTTTCATTTTATATCTCTCAAGAAAGCCCATAAAACAGCATGTTCTAAAAATTCTTAACAAACATATTAATAAAAAATTTAAACATGCACGGATTGCTGGTGCTGTTTTGAGTTAATTACACAGTGCTGTTGCCTTGTGTACACCTTACTTAGATTAAATATTGATCAGTACACTTGCCATTGATATTTAATTAGCACACAATAACTGTCTTGTTATATCTGGATATAACTTTAAATTAACTTACAAGTCTAACTTGAAATGATGTTATGGAATGATTCATAGCACAGAAGAAGGGCTGGGAATCTCAGTTGAAGAGTTAAAGTGCAAGAGGAAAATGAAGCTCATCCATTTACTTAAAGCAGTGGTTCTCAACCCAGGGGTTGCAGCCCCTTTGAGGATCGCCTAAGACCATCAGCATTTCAGATATTTACATTACGATTCATAACAGTAGCAAAACTACATTTGAAGTAGCAATGAAAACAATTTTATGGCTGGAGTAATCATAACATGAGGAGCTGTATTAATGGATCACAGTATTAGGAAGGTTGAGAAGCACTGCCTTACAGCAATTAGATAGAAGAGCAATCCACAGTAACTTACACCTATAGTCTTTTGCTTGTAGTATCAATTGTGTTAAGTTCGTTTATCACTCTGTATTAAAGACAGGGTTATGAAATATTGCTTTATTTCCAAGGATTATAGTCTTAGTTTATTTCAAAAAGGACTGAGGTTTTAAACAGCATCATGGCTTTCTTAGCCTGTGATTAAGCCTGTTTATTTTCTGGCTGATGATCCTAGTACCATTTCATTGGGGAGATGCTGTAATTTTCCCATGATCTGGAAAATAATTCATAGCACTTTTATGTTGTCATTAACTGTCACATCTCTTGAGTTAAATATGAGTCCTGTCACTGGGAAGTCAGAAAGCGGCTCCTAAATTTCTCAATTTCATTAGCAATTGATTCAAATCATTTCCTGAAAATTGTCTGAATTGACATGAATTGCAGTGGTTCCTCAGCTCGGTGATGAATTAACCAAGCCATCAGGTTCACATTAAACTATTTATCAATCTTACGATTTCCTGCTTTTCAGAAAAAATTAAAAAGCACTCTCATGATACTTTATGAGTTTTGAGAAAAATTAAAATGGGATTAGAAAAAAAAAGGCAATCTGTCCTTCCTAATCCAGCAGTGCCATAACGCTAAACCCTGTGAGCCCAGATGGAGAAAGAGATGTACAACCAGCTCATTTCTCTCGTGCCTAAGCTCCTTCAGAAAATTGACTTGGTAACTGAATGAAGTGATCTGTTGTTTTTCTGCTACCTTAAAAATTGTGTTGTTAGTTTTAGTTACATAAGCTTAAACGGTCTCTGTTGACTTTCCATTGATGGGGCTCCGAGGCAGCTCGGTCACTAAAGTGCTGCCTCTGCAAGCATGAGGACCAGAGTGCAGATCCCAGAATGTACTTACGAAAGAAAAGAAACAGAAGCAGGGTGTGGTGAATGGTCCCTGGAGCTTTCTAGCTGCACCAGTTCAGTGAGAGAGCCTGACTCAAATGATGGAGAGGGAGTTTGGATGACACCTGCCATCAGTTTCCGACCTCTACATGCACTTACACCTGCACACATGTGTATACACATATACACATGCACAAGCTTATTAATAGGACTTCAGAGCCTCCAAAGAAAAAGTACAGTTGGCATCCTGGGAGTCACATGGGTGACTGTGTTGCCATTTGCATTTGAAATACTATTTTCAATTAAAGGCCATGTTGTCTGGATCTCTTTTGAGCTATTATTTATACCAAGGACCCACAGTCAACCGCTTCAACCCAGAATGACAGTCTCAGCTCTTCCAAGCTTGGGCCACACCAGAAGCCATTTGTTAGTTGAGAAAACAGACAGCAAAGCACAAGCTGTTTGCTTCTTTAAGTTCCCTCGTACATTGCTGGATTCAATTAATAATCGGTTCTTTTCCAAATAAATGACTAGCCAACTGAATGCAGTCCCTTTTCTTTGCAAAAATTGCTCTGTGTATAACCACAGAATAAATGTCTCATTCAACACAAATTCCCCTGTTATTATTTGCAGCAAGCTGGGGTTTCTCTTTAAAAACTAACTGCATTTTGAGTGCCAGGCCTCCTCTGGTGATGGAGAACAGTCTGAGCCACACAGAAGCGACCTCACATGAGGGAGTAGAGGGGCACAGGATTTGATAAATCTCTTCCCTCCATTCTCTCTGTCCCTGGTGTCCTGAGGAGGAAAAGAATCCGAGGACCAAAGTGACAGCAGCATTTTCAGGGTTTCCTTTGCTTCACCACGAGGGTCAAGGAAATGAAGAGAAATGAATTGTTTCCTCACCCTTTCCTTCCCATTCTCAGAAAAATACGGGACTGATTTTCCTCACACCGTCAGGTACAGAAGAGTCCTAGGAAACCTGAGTGGGGTTCGCCTCCCCTTGGATAGGCACAGAAGGACCCCTCAGTGAGGGAAAAAGGAATCTGACCTTTGAAGTCTCACTGTAGAGCACTGTAGCTCCGAGAGCCCCTCCCCAGTGAACCTTCCATGCACTCTGTATATGTTATAGATGTAAAGAATAAGACCCAAATGAAACCAACTTCTTGGCAACAAAACTGTTTTTCAATTCTTAAAAGATTATTTTAATTAATAAATAATAATTACATATATTTATGTGGTATGGTGATATATATATATAATTCACCTGCACGCAGACACACACATGCATATATGAATGATTAATTTAAACTAAATGACATAGCTATCACCACATACACTTAGCATTTGCTTAAACTTAAAAAACATCATCTTGGGGCTAAGGTGACAGTTTAGTGTATAAAGCACAAAATGTGCAAGGGTGAAGAGCTGAGTTTGGGTGCTCAGCAGCTGTGTTGACTCTGGCAGCATGTGCTTGTAACTATAAGAGACAGGCAGAAGAATCCAGGGATTTTCTGGTCTGCCAGCATTGCCAAGTCGGGGATCTTCAGGAGCAGTGGGAGATCCTGTTTCAAAAATAAGGTGGAAAGCTATAGAGGAAGACACTTGGCATTACCATCTGGCCTCCACATACACAGGTATGGGTGAGTGTACTGGCATACATAAGTGTATGTGTTCACGAACACACAATATCTCACAATTTATCTCTACACTGACAACCTACCAGAGAAAGGGAAAGCATAGCTAAACAGACACATCCACAAAAAACCTCAACACTTCTGTCTAAATGAGGTCTTCCCACAATGCGTATGAGAATTGGGTGAAATTCTTAAGTTCATTGCATGGTCTGAAACATGTTCTATTATGGAATCACGCCTCCCCCCTTGATTTTTCAGTTCTCTGATTACCATGTGCACAGCAAAACTGTATTTTTTTTTTAACTTAGAGAGGTCATTTGTTTGGTGTGACCATTTAACAATCCAACAAGGACTCTCGTAACCCTGTGGGAGTGTTTCTTCTCTGTTTGCATTTTCCATATAACTTCAAGATAACAGAGAAGTCCAGGTCTCCCTGAGCCTTTCTGAGGTCCCTGTATCCTTTACTTTAAGCTCCATGGCGCTAGAGTACCTCCCTGTTGGAAGACAAAGCCTTGTACTGAGGAAAAATAACCCACAAGAGAGACACATTATAGGTACCAAAAATGAATGACCCAAGTCCATGCTACAGCCTTGGCACATTGCCAAAAGATACCTCCAATTATATTACTAAAGAGAAGAAAAATCTCTCCCCCGTAGATCATATTCTCTTCTTACTATTTTGTTATAAAGCATCGTTATCCCAAGCGCTTTCTTGAATATGCCATGCTTTCAAGCTCCTGGGCTAGCACAGTGAGGACGGAAAGGGATTGCATTTGCAGATGTCAGCCCCTGTCATCCATCTCCCCTCATTCTAACAATACACATTCGAGGTTCAGCAATCGGAGTTATATATTTTTCCTTAATGTTGTTGTAAGGTAATGGTTCTCTTATCTGAAATTCATCAGCCTGCTATAAATTTAAACTCCATTACTGCCAATAGAGAAAAGCTAAGCACCAAGCCACTTTCAATAAATTTGCACTTATGCAATTGAACTGATATGGCCTCCCAGGAAAAGGTGAAACTCGTCTTGAGATATTTAAGTTAGTCTGAGTCACTGCTTCGTTTCGTGTTAAATTGGATCCATCAAGAGATATCAGGGCAGCACTTGTCAGTCCTGAGTTATAAGAAGAGATTTCAGACCCCCCACTCCCCCCAAAAATTCTGTCTCCAGCATTCATTATTAGATGGCATAATGGTGAGGAACCACTGGATTGCTCTGTTACTTGGCACAACTAAATGCTGCAAATGGAAGCCCTGATGAATGAGTATTTTTATGAACGATGTTAATCAGGATCAGACCGGCCCAAACCCTGGGTGTTCCTCCTGTCCTATTACAAAGCAGTAAGTGAGCATGCGTGTGCACTCAAAGCCAAGAGGATAATCACAGCATGTACAGGGACCTGCAACCATCCAGGCTACAGTTGCTTAAAATCTTTTGTTTCTGATGAGGAACATGAAGTTCTGGGTGTGAAGTGACTACCCTCCTCTGTCTGGGTAGATACCAAGACGGCTATGTCTTGGTATCAGGCCTTCCTGGCCTGTGGTTTTGGTAGCTGAAGTTCAAGATGCATCTAATTCAGTAGCCTCAAGAGGATGGCAAAGACCCCTTGCTGAAGAGCTCAGAGTTGAGGGGGGAATGGCTCGGTCAGCAAAGTGCTTGCCTTGCAAGTGTGAAGATTTGAGTTTGATCCCCGAAACCTGTTTTTTAATTTTGTTTTGTTTTTTAAATAAACTCCAGGCATGATGGCATATGTTTGCAATCCTGCACTAGGTAGGCAGAAACCCTGGTGTTCACTGGCCATAGAGCAAGCCTAGGCTATTGGGTGACGTCTAGGCTAGTAAGAAAGCCAGTCTCAAAGAACAAAACAGAACAAAACAAGAGGAAGGTACCTGAAAAATAATGGCCAAGGCAATTCTCTGGCCTCTGTATTCACATACATGTATACGCACTCATGTGCATATTGATGCATACACAGGCACTCCCAACACACACACACACACACACACACACACACACACACACACACACACACACACACACACACCATGCACACACTCGCAGAAAAAGTATGGTATACCTTAGTTGAGCTGAAAGGAGAGAATGAACTATGCACAGAGTCACTGCTGTGGCCTTAGATAGGAGGTGTCTTGAGGACTCTCATCTGAAAGTATTTCAGTTTTCAGCTTTGGGAAGGAAGGGAGATGGCCAATTAAACTTGATGGTTTGGCCAGCATGAGACAGGGAGACCGACCAACCTGCTATTGAGGAGCAGGTTTCGGGGTTCAGAAATTTAAGATGAGTTCTATTTATTGTTGAGAAAATTCTCACATCTCTCTGAGGACTTGGCATGGGAACTTTATCTCCATGGGCATAATGAGCATGCTACAGGTTTCAAGAGCATAGCTGTCACAGATACACACATGCACACACATTTGCCTCTCCAGGCTCTACTCCTACCCACCCCCAGCTTTGGGACCCACGCTAAGGCCAGAACTAGCATTGCACACCAGTCACAAGAACTGAACAGTGTTTGACTTAATTGGATGATATACATTATTCATGAGCCTTGAGTCTACGATGCTTTTGGCATTCATGGGGGGGGGCGTGAAATAAGGCATTAGTTTTCTTGGTACAAAACATTCCATATTAAACTTCGTTTGGCAATCCACTTTTCAATGTGAGAAATTAGAAATGCTTTTAAGCAAAGTTAGGGACTGTGAAGTAGCTGGGAAACAAGCAGAGACTTAAAGGAAAGATGAGGAAAGAGTAAGAGGTTCTGGGTATAGCAGAAAAGGGTTGACTGATGAAAGAAACAGGTTGATAATGACAAACATTTTTGTGGATCTACATATAATTGTATATTTATATTGTATATGATTGTGATTATATGTGAATGTAGGTTATACTTATCATGTTTTATAAATGTATACATATATCTCCGCAAAATTTATTTCAAATCACTGAGTTTGAAGCGTTTTCACCCCATCTCATGTTTATACAAACTAAAAGGCATCATTGCGAGAACTTCCTTTTGGGCTATATGATGTCCATTTTCATTCCACTTAGTATAAACTTCAAACCTATCAGAATCATTTGCAGACTTCAGGTTCAGTTCCACACTGTTCTTTCCCCAATGTGCTGAGTTTCCTCGGATCAAGATTATCTAAGGCAATCACTTTATTTTAGAGGTGAGGAAACTAAGGCACAAGGAGGACCCTGGAGTCCTTCGTGTGTCAGTGGGTGAGAGCCCGAAGACTTGGGATTTATTGTACTACCCTCACCATTTGTTTTGAAGTCAAACAAGTATGAATCCAAACAGCATCAAGTCTGGAATCCTAAGCAAGTTTCTTGGTTGTAAGTATCAGTGTTTCAGTGGGTACAAGCTCCTGCTGTTAAGTCCGAGAACACAATTTCCATTCCTGGAACCTTCATGGTAAAATTGTACTCATACCTCCACACATGTGTGCATCCATGCATGCGTGCACACACACACAACATATACACATACACATAGAGTAAGTAAAAATAATTTTAAAAGATGTTGATTTCTTCCTGTTTTTGTTTCTTCAGTTGTAAAGTGAAGATACATTATATATCTTGGTCATGAGATTTATAGAAGATAACTCCAGGTTGTTGTAGAACAGTGCTGGACATCTGGTAGACCTTTCTGAGCATTTGATAGGTCTATCTGTTTTTCATTGTTTTTATAGAGTCTGAAAACATACCCCCTTGAAATATTCTTTTTGTTTTTTGTTTTTTGTTGTTGTTTGTGTTTCAAGACAGGGTTTCTTTGTAGCATTGGAGCCTGTCCTGGAACTAGCTCTTGTAGACCAGGCTGAACTTGAACTCACAGAGATCTGCCTGCCTCTGCCTCCCGAGTGTTGGGACTAAAGGCATGTGCCACCACTGCCCCTCCCCAGGATATTCTTACTGTTGCCCTCTAGTTAGTGTGTAGTGGGGAAATTTGGCTAAATTAGTTCCATATTTGATATTAAGTTCTTAGATCAAATGTAACTTTCAGTTGTATTATTGTATTTTCCAGTCATAATTCAGTCAATAGGTGGTTAGTAATGATATACAACATGTTTTTACATGATAGAGCCATCAGGAACATGCTATCATTTCCCATGCCCCTGTTCAGTAATGCCATGAGAACCAGTGCCAATTCTGGGATTTTGTGGTGTAGAACGGTTGCGCGTATGAGAATATTGACAAGGGAAGTTTCCCTTAGCGACAGTGGTTGATGCTCATAGTACCCACCTATGCCAGGATCCCAGTTTAGTAGAATGTGAATGAGTTTCGCCAGGAGATGGTTATGAACCTGCAGTGCAGCAACCACAGGCTGAGGGCTGGAAAAGAATCGTCCCATGGCCATCCTCTATCCACCTAGCAGGCTCCCCAGCAGCCTTGCCCTTTCCAGCAGACTCTAGGCCCATTGTTTTGGCTGAACTTTCACAGAAGCAGAATGAATAGGCTGCCAGGTTGGTGAGTATTTCATCAGAGAAGTCCCCAAAGCTGGAATGAAGTGATTGCCTGTCACCCAGGGTATGAAGCATGGCCCAAAAGGCTCATCACAAGAATAAAAGAAATTTCTTTGAAGTTTCCCATTAAAATTCATGTCCATTTACATTCAATTTTAAGGTTTTGGCCTGTTTATTTTAATGCACATTTGCCTCTTAGGAAAATAGGCATTCTGAGAAAATGCTCCATGTTTGCTCTGTGTGTTAGGATGCCCAGACTCACAGCTGTGCAGCTGTGATTAGGAAAAGGGGGTGGAGGGGCTCTCTTTGCTCAGGCTACTCCCCAAATCTCAGGTCAAGCAAAAGTGTATGCTGCCCCTCTGGTCTATTGTCCTGGGGCACAGCCGATGGGCCTCAGTGAGGGCGTGCCTGCTGATGACCTTCTGACCCACCTGTCAACGTTTCTTAAGGGACCATTGAGGACACTAGCTTCCCTTCTAAAACCTTAAGAGCAGCTGAACTCATTTCTCTTCTGCCCAAGTGTATTAATCTCTGCTTCTGTAATGAGATACAGAAGAGAAAAAGGGAGAAGAGTGATTGGGCAGGATGAGTTATGGAACTTGCCTTCTCATCAGCGATGTAAAACAGCTCGGGCTCTATTTACTGCTGCTCTCAGCAGGATCGATAAATAACACTTCAATGACACCGAGAGGGAAGTGTACACTCACAGAAACCAAGGGAGCCAGAAGGAGAAGCAAATGACATCCCCTTTTCCTCTTGCTTTGCTGAGAGTCACCTTTTCATGGGCAAAGGATGGATGACATAATTTGGTTTGTATTTTAGAAAAGGGCCACAGACCGCCTCTTCAAGGAGCTCAAGAATAGTATTAGGTTAAGAGGAGAGAACATAAAGAGGCCTATGTCTCTATGACCTTCCCCTGTGTAATCATACTTCCCGGTGATCATGAGCTCTCACCTGACCCAAGTGGGCAACAGAGCCATTTTCAGTGACGACTTGGAGGAGGTATTTGCTTCCTGGTTCATGTTAGAGTGTGTCCAGAGATAACTTGGAGCCCATAGGATGCTCAGAGGCTTGCTGGACGGCTGAGAGGATGCTGAGCCCTAAGAAAGCCCTGCTCAGACCTACTGGTTGGGATGGTTAATGAGGAAAAGATGGGTAGCAATGCTGGAAGGCATCACAGTACTGTCAACAAGAGGCTGGTAGCACCATCACAGAAGTCTCATGCTTTGTGGCATATGGCCTCCACAGAACTTATGATGGGCATCCAGCTGGCATGGTTATCCCAAGCAAGGGAGGCGGTCCTCTGCCTCTTCTCTGTGGACAGCAGTGTGGTAAGCCTTCCCTGAAAGCTGAGCAAGGGAACTGTTTCATCTTAGGGGAATTTCTATCTATTTTATTTGCATTACCTTTTCTGATTTTCTTAACAGTTTACTAGCATATACATTTTGGCTAAAAGCTGTCAGTGTTTGAGGGTGGCATATAGCTCTTCTATATCACAGAGTCTTGGTGGCATTTTTAGAAGTTTGGGCAAAAATCAATTGTAGTTTCATAAGTATTTGGGAAAGAAAAGGAAAGAGAAGCGGGGAGGTCATTAAGGCAAGAGTGATGATTAATGGTGGGCAGAGAGAGATGGGTAAAAAGACAGCATGGGAGCAAAGAGGAGGCGGGGCATGAGAGGGCTGGCAGGGACTTGAGCAACAGGGAAGGGAGAGGGCTAAGACTGTTCAGCAAACCTTCACTCTTGCTAACTCTGACTCAAAGTTATGAACACTGCTAACTGGGTGGAAAACAACATTCAGAAACCAGGAACTCTTCTTTAGACACCATGTCAAAAGAGTGGCCTGATACAGAATGGTGGGGCTCATATTCTAACTCCAACATCACTCAGGGAAGTCAAATGGAACCCTTCTGGCTTTCATTTCAGAATGTAAAGGGAAATGCCCTGTTAGTAGTACTGGGTGCGTACACGGTGTATCGGTGAAAGCCCCTATGGGTACTGACATTTCTAATCCTCAACCTGTATGCCAAGTCTGTGAAATTAGGCCCATTACCACCTCTGGGTTTTGTCTGTCTGTTTGTTTGTTTTTTAATTAGGAATCACAGAAGCTGACTGTCTAGAACAGTGATAATCAACCTTCCTATTGCTGCAACCCTTTAACACAGTTCCTCACGTTGTGGTGACCCCAACCATGCAATTATTTCCTTGATACTTCATAACTGTAATTTTGCTACTCTTATGAATTATAAAGTAAATATCTGATATGAAGAATATTTGATATATGACCTCTAATGGGATAACAACCCACAGGTTAAGTAACCAGGTGATCTAGGGCCACATGACCAGGAATGCAGAAGGCAGAATTTGACCTCAGGATTTCATCTGGCTCCACAGCCTGGGAGTTTGACCCCTAGGGTTGGCCTCATATACTCTGATACAGTTCATTTGTTCAGTAGATATCTATATAACATCTGTTGGTCTCTTTCAGTTGCCTGCCACAAAGGATATGTCTAAGGAAAACAAACAAAAAAACAAAAATCCAAAACCCCACAATGCAACCTGAAGGATGGGTTAATGAAACCTCACACTTACTGCTCCTTGTTTGGGTGTTGGTCTCCACACTCCTAAGGGGTGAAACAGAGGCGGGAGGAGAATGGATGGATGCGAAAGGAACACTGTTCTGGGCAGGAAAGAGACCGCTAACATGACTGCAAGGTTTCCAGGTAGGAAGGCAGAAAGAGATAGCTCCAGGCATCCAAGAGACAGACGGATGTAAGCAAGGGCCACAGGCCATGCCGAGTAGGTATCTCTCAGAGCTGAGAACGAGACAATGAAAGGAGGTGGCAGAGGTAAAGCAACAGGTTTTTGGAGGGTTTAGGCTTCCAAAGGTCACGTCACACAAACACAAGGAAGAAGATCATTCTGTAAAGTGCTGGGAAGGAAATAAACACTCATTTTTCTTCTGCTGAGAAACATGCTTCCCACAATATTTTAAGGTGTCTGGTCATTAATTTGGAGGGACACAATACTGGGGCTTGAAGAAAGATGGGGTAAAGTGTTCAAATTCTTGTCCACAGCAGCACAGTCTCAAACGAGACTAGTTGGTTTCCCAGGACCTGGTGAGCCTCTTATCCTTATCAGGCATTGGCAGGAGGACCCTCAACACCTGCTCTGTCTCTCCTTCTTAACCTGATATATGTCAGGCCTCCAGCTTGTTAACCAGTGATTTGGCCATCATTAGTTCTCGCTTCAGCTGACTACCCCATTCATCGTAACTTAATACATTACCATGCCAATGTGTGATGGTCCATAGGTGTTCTTCTATTATGCTCAAGTAGCACATTGGAGCATGTTTCAATTTAAAGTGACACACTAATCTAACTTGCCCCATCCTTTAATTTGACTCAGTGCCAACAGCACCTAGGAAAACAGGCAGCGTGCAGTCTATTAGCAACTTTAGAGTGAATCACTATTTGTCATCTTTGCATTCATTTACCACAGTCTCCTATGGTCTAGCTGCATCTTACCTGTGTGCTTGGATTTGGTTCTTGATGTCTTGCATACCGAGCACCTTGGGCATGACGCATGAAATGTGCACACATCCTTCCATGAAAATATGTATAGGATGTATAGTAAAAATTAAATAACTATGACATGGCTAATTCTCCTCCAAATTGCATAATTTCATTCATTTTTAACAATGAAAATGTAATAGTTTGAAGAGGAGTTGGGGATAATACATCGGCTTTTGTTTGTTATAATCATTTTGAAAGAGTCATTATTTTTCATATTTTGAGGTACGGTTTCACTATTTAACCTTGGTTGGATTAGATTTCATCACATAGACTAAGTTGTCTTCCAACTCACAGAAATATGCCTGCCTCTGCCCCCTGAATGTGGGGATTAAAGCACGTGCCACCATTCCTGGCTATTTTTATTTTATTTGTATGTGTGTGTGAGAGACAGAGACAGAGAGAGATGAGAGAGATACAAAGAGTCACAAAGAGATACATAGTCCCAACTGTGAAGGTACCTGTAAAGGCCGGAAAGGGGCATCAGATCTGTTTGAGCTGGAGTTACAGGTGCTACAAACTCCCCAGTGTGAGTTCTGGAAAACAAACTTGTGTTCTCTGGAAGACTCACATCCTTTAACCACTGAGTCTCCAATCTCTTCAAGCTCTGATGCTCTTTTCTGAGAGGAAGAGTGGGAGAGACTGCCACTGGTCACCAGACCATGGAAGGGAAATCTCCCTTAACCTTTGTGTGATTAAAGTAGCAGCTATGGTTTTGGTGGCACCCAAGAATCCAAATCCATAGCGCTAGCATATGCACTTGATCAGTGGCCAAGTGGATATTTTAGAAACTTGCCTGAAAGCACTGCCTGAAAGCACTGCTAATTCAGTTAGCCACAGAAGCACTTCATGTATTTGAAAAAGAAATATGGAGTATGTTCACAGGTATAAGCACAGACATATCCATGAGATAGGAGCGGTGTGGATCCTTGTGTTCCCATGGTCATTTCTTGTATTTTGCCCCGCCCCCAGTCTTTGCAGGGTCATCTCTATACACTATTCACTCTACATAAATACATATATAATATTGATATAAGGGAAAACTAGATTTCAACTTCTCTGTGTTAGTGTTTTCATTTCAGCTCTTGTTACAACTGGCTTTAAGCACTCTGAGATGACAGCCTGGTTTACACACCCACAAATTCATCAGCTGCCTGGGATTTGGCTTTTTGTAGCATTGCTGTGTCCATCCCAGCATATCAGGGCCATGTTTGTTGCTTCTATTTCCTCGTGACTTATATGTCTATTTAAATTGTTCACCTGGTCTTGATTTAATTTTGGTATATGGTATTTATCTAAAAATCTGTCCATTTCTTTTACATTTTCCAACTTTGTGGCATACAGGCTTTTGTAGTAAGACCTAATGATTCTCTGAATTTCCTTGGTGTCTGTTGTTATGTTCCCCTTTTTGTTTCTGATCTTGTTAATTTGAGTGTTCTCTCTCTACCTTTTGATTAGTTTGGATAGGGGATTGTCAATCTTGTTGATTTTCTCAAGGAACCAGCTCTTTGTTTCATTGATTCTTTGGATTGTTTTCTGTGTCTCTATTTTGTTGATTTCAGCCCTCAGTTTGATTATTTCCAGTCTTCTACTCTTCCTGGGTGCATCTGCTTCTTTTTTTTCTAGAGCTTTCAGGTGTGCTGTTACATCACTAATGTGTGCTTCTCCATTTTCTTTATGTGGGCACTAAGTGCTATGAACTTTCCTCTTAGCACTGCTTTCATAGTGTCCCATAGGTTTGGGTATGTTGTGTCTTTATTTTCGTTGAATTCAAGGAAGACTTTAGTTTCTTTCTTTATTTTCTTCCTTGACCCAGGGGTGGTTCAGTAGTTGACTGTTCAGTTTCCATTAGTATGTAGGCTTTCTGGGTGTGGAATTGTTGTTAAATTCTAACTTTACTCCATGATGATCTGATAAAACACAGGTGATTACTCCAATTTTTTTTTGTATCTGTGTATGTTTGCTTTGTTACCGAGTATGTGATCAATTTTCGAGAAGGTTCCATGAGATGCTGAGAAGAAGGTATATTCTTTCCTGTTTGGGTGGCATGTTCTATAGATGTCTATTAAGTCCATTTGATTCATTACATCTTTTTGTTCTTGTATTTCTCTGTTAAGTTTCTGTCTGGTTGACCTGTCCATTGGTGAGAGAGGAGTGTTGAAATCTACTATTAGTGTGTGGGGTTTGATGTGTGCTTTAAGTTCAAGTAATGTTTCTTTTACATATGTGGGTACTTTTATATTAGGGGCATATATATTCAGTATTGAGACTACATCCTGATGCATTATTCCTGTTAAGAGTATAAAGTGTCCATCTCCATCTCTTCTGATTGATTTTTGTTTGAAGTCGATTTTGTTCGATATTAGTATAGCCACACCTGCTTGTTTCTTAGGGCCGTTTGATTGAAAAACCTTTTTCCCAACCCTTTACTCTGAGATAATGTCTGTCTTTGTGGTTGAGGTGTGTTTCTTGTAAACAACAGAATGTTGGATCTTGTTTTTGTATCCATTCTCTTTACCTGTGCCCTTTTATAGGTGAATTGAGTCCCTTGATATTAAATGATATTAATGACCAGTGGTTGTTAACTCCAGTTATATTTTTGGGGTGGTAGAGTTTGTGTGTCTCCCTTCTTTGACTTGTGCTGGTGTAGGGTTGTTAGATGTCTGTGTTTTTATGGGTGTTGTTTGCTTCCTTTAGTTGTGGTTTTCCTTCTAGTACTTTCTGTAAGGCTGGGTTTGTGGCTATGTATTGCTTAAATTTGTTTTTATCCTGGAATATCTTGCTTTCTCCATCAATGGTGAAAGAAAGCTTTGCTGGGTATAGTAGTCTGGGCTTGCATCCATGGTCTCTTAGTGTCTGCAGCACATCTATCCAAGACCTTCTGGCTTTCATGGTTTCCATAGTGAAGTCAGGTGTAATTCTGATGGGTTTACCTTTATATGTTACTTGACCTTTTTCTTTTGCAGCTCTTGGTATTCTTCTTTATTCTGTATGTTTTGTGTTTTGATTATTATATGGTGAGGAGATTTTTTTTTTTTGATCCAGTCTATTCGGTGTTCTGTATGCTTCTTGTACTTTCATAGGACTATCCTTCTTTATGTTGGGAAAGTTTTCTTCTATAATTTTGTTGAATATATTTTCTGGGCCTTTGAGCTTGAATTCTTCTTCTTCTACCCCTATTATTCTTAGGTTTGGTCTTTTCATGGTGTCCCAGATTTCCTGGGTGTTTTGTGTTAAGAATTTGTTGGATTTATCGTTTTCTTTGAACAATGAGTTTATTTTCTCTATCATATCTTCAGCGTCTGAGATTCTTTCTTCTATTTCTTGTATTCTGTTGGTTATACTTGTCTCTGTAGTTCCTCTTCTTTTACCCAGATTTTTCATATCCAGCGATCCCTCGGTTTGTGTTTTCTTCATTGCCTCCATTTCAGTTTTCAAGTCTTGAACTGTTCTAGAAGAGCAGTCAGTGCTCTTTACTGCTGAGCCATCTCTCCAGCCCCTCTCATCCACTTTTTTAAAGGAGTTTTTCACATCCTCTTTAATGGTCTCTATCACTTTCATAATGTTACATTTAAAGTCGATTTCTTCTACTTCTTCTGGATTAGGTTGTTCAAGTCTTCCTGTTGCATATTTGCTGGATGCTGGTGTTATCATGTTGCTTTTCAGGTTGTTGGTGGAATTCTTGCATTGGTGTCTGCCCATCTTTTCCTTTGAATGCGGTCAGGAGAGTCTAGGTGGCTTGGTCCTTTTGTTGTGGCTAACTGTGTACTTGGGGGATTTTTCTTGTTCTGCCCTCTCTTAGGTCCCCTCAGTACTGGAGTTGGGTCTCAGATCCCCTCCTCCATGAAACAGGCTGTGGTGGTGGATCTAAGGACCTTTCTGGGTGGCTGTACTGGTACTGGATCAGGGCCACTTGCTGGCCAAGGACGTCTCAGACAAAAGCGTGGGCTTGGTAGATGCCATCTCCGTGGAACAAAGAAACCCCTGCAGCCCTGCACTCATCACCCTGTCCCCAGAGCCTCAGCCCTGAAGCAGGATGAGTTGTGAGATCCTAGGACCCTGCAGATGGAATGGGGAGCTTGGGGACAAGCTGGGGTGGGATAGTAGAAAAGCCAGTAGCTGGGAGAAGCCCTGCCATGGAATGGCAAGAAAGTTTAGGGGATTGGAGGGCATCTGCACTCCCTTCCGGGGGCATCTGGGTGGGCTACGGGTGGGGACACATCCTCCAGATGGTTCTGCTGGTACTCAATCACCATGGTTTAAAAAGCTGGAATTCAACAACAGTACTAATTACAGAGAGTTCACAAACCCATGGGAATTGAACAATGCTCAACTGAATCACTCCTGGGTAAAGGAATAAATAAATAAATTAAAGACTTCCTAGAATTCAACGAAAATGAATACACAACATAGTAAAACTTATGCGACATGTTGAAAGCAGTGCTAAGAGGAAAGTTCATAGCACTAAGTGCCTACATTAAGAATCTGGAGAAATCTTACACTAGCAACTTCCAGAACACCTGAAAGCTCTAGAAAAAAAGAAGCAAACTCATCCAAGAGAAGTAGATGCCAATAAATAACCAAACTGAGGGCTGAAATCAATAAAATAGAAATAAAGAAAGCAACACAAAGAATCAATGAGACAAAGAACTGGTTCTTTTGAGGAAATCTACAAGATAGACGAACCATTCACCAAACTAACCAAAAGGCAGAGAGAGAATAAGCAAATTAACAAAATCAAAAATGAAAAGACATAGCAACAGACATAGAGGAAATCCAGAGAATCATCAGGACATACTTCAAGAACCTGTACACCACAAAATTGGAAAATTCAAAGGAACTGGACAATTTTCTGGATATGTATCATATACCAAAATTAAATCAAGAACAGAGAAACAATTTGCTGGATGGTTTCAGCACAAAATTTTACAAGAATTTCAAAGAAGAGTTAATACCACCACTCCTCAAGTTGTTCCACATAATAGAAACAGAAGGAACATTGTCAAACTCTTTTTAAGATGCTACAGTTACCCTGCTACTCAAACCACACACAGATGCAACTAAGAAGAGAATTATAGACCAGTCTCCCTCATGAACATGGATTCAAAAATACTCAATAAAATAATGGGAAAGTTAATACAAGAACACACCAGAAAAATCATCCACCACGATCAGGTAGATTTCATCCCAGAGATGCAGTGATGGTTAAACATACAAAAATCCATCAATGTAATCCACCTTATAAATGAACTGAAAGAAAAATTATAAAAACACATGATAATTTCATTAGATGCAAAAAAAAGATTTTTATAAAATCCAACACTCTTTCACGATAAAGTTCTTGGAGAGATCAGGGATACAAGGAACATACACAAACATAATAAAGGCAATATACAGAAATCCAACAGACAACATCAAACTAAATGGAGAGAAACTCAAAGTGATTCCATTAAAAATCACGAACAAGACAAGGCTGTCCACTCTCTCCATTTTTATTTAATGTAGCACTCAAAGTTCTAGCTAGAGCAATAAGACAACAAAACAATATCAAGGAGATACAAACTGGAAAGGAAGAAGTCACTATTTGCTGGTGGCATGATAGTTTACATAAGTGACCCAAAAAATTCGACTAGGGAACTCCTACAACTGATAAACACCTTCAGTAATGTTTCAGGTTACAAGTTTAACTCAAAAGAATCAGTAGCCCTCCTATATACAGATGATGAATGGGCCGACCACAAACAAGATAAAACATCTTGAGGTACCTCTAACCAAACAAGCAAAAGACTTGCATGACAAGAACTGTAAGTCTTTCAAGAAAGAAACTGAAAAATATATTAGAAAATGGAAAGATCTCTCATGCTCTTGGACAGGAAGAATCAACATAGTAAAAGTGGCAGTCTTACCAAAAGCTACAGATTCAGTGCAATCCCCAACAAAATTCCAGCACAATACTTCACCGACCTTGAAAGAACAATACTCAATGGAAAAACAAAAACACCAGGGTAGCTGAAACAATCCTGAATAATAAAGCAACTTCCAGAGGTATCACTATCCCTGATTTCAAGCTCTACTATAGCGCTACAGTAACGGAAAGAGCTTGATAATGTCACACAAACAGCCTGGCGGACCAAAGGAATAAAATCAAAGGCCCTGGTATTAATCCACCCACCTATGAACAACTGATTTTTGACAAAGAAGCTAAAATTATACAATGGAAAAAAGAAAGCATCTTCAACAAATGGTGCTGGCATAACTGGATGTCGACGTGTAGAAGAATGCAAACAGATCCATTTCTATCCCCATGTATAAAACTCAAGTCCAAGTGGATCAAAGACCTCAATGTAAGTCCAGTCACACTGAACCTCATAGAAGAGAAAATGGGAAGTAGCTTTGAATGCCTCCTGGCACAGGAGATCACTTCCTGAATATAACATACAGATACTGAAAATGACAATTAATGAATGGGACATCCTGAAACTGAGAAGCTTCTGTAAGGCAAAGGACTCAGTCAACAAGACAAAACGGAAGTCTACAGAATGGAAAAAGATCTTCACTAACCCCACATCTGACACGGTTGATCTCCAAAATATACAAAGAACTCAAGGAACTAGATATGAAAATATCAAATAATCCAATTAAAAATGGAGTATAGATCTAAACAGAATTTTGAACAGAGGAATCTAAAATAGCTGAAAGGCACTTACGGAACTGCTCAACATCCTTAGTCATCAGAGAAATGCAAATCAAAATGACTCTGAGATATCATCTTACACCTGTCAGAATGGCTAATATTAAAAACACTAATGAAATCTTATGCTGGAGAGGATGTGGAGTAAGGGGGACTCTCCTCCATTGTTGGTGGGAGTGCAAACTTGTATAGCCACTTTGGAGATCAGTATGCCAGTTTCTCAGAAAATTGGGACTCAATCTGCCTCAATACCCAGCAATACCACTCTTGGGCATATACCCAGAAGATGCACACTCATACTACAAGGACATTTGCTCAACTATTTTCAAAGCTTCATTCATTCAGAGCTTCATTATTCATAAGAGCCAGAACCTGGAAACAACCTAAATGCCTCTCAACATACATGGGTCTCCCTGGGAAGGGGAAGTAGACAAGATCTCCTTAATAAATCGGCAGCATGAGGGGAGAGGGATAGAAGAAGGGATGTGGGGAGGAGAACATGAAGCATTGGGAAGATCGAGTTGGGTAAAGGACAGAGAGGGAGAGCAAGGAAAGAGATACCTTGCAAGAGGGAACTGGTATGGGATTCGTGAGAAACCAGACACTAGGGAAATTTCCAGGAATCTACAAGGATGACTTCAGCTAAGAATCTAAGCATTAATTGAGAGGGTACCTTAACTGCCCTTCCCCTGTAATTGGATTGATGACTACTACCTTAATTGCCATTATAGAACTTTCATCTAGTAACTGATGGGATCAGTTGCAGAGATCCACAGCTAAGCACTGAGTTGACCTCCTGGAGTCCAGTCATAGGAAAGGAGGAGCAATATCATAAGCAAAGGGACCAAGACCATGATGGGGATACCTACAGAAAGAGCAGACCCAAGCAAGTAGAAGCTCATTGATTTTGGACTAACAGCTGGGGAACCTGCATAAGACCAAATTAGGCCCTCTGAAAGTGGGTGACAGTTGTGTAGCTTGGGCAGTTTATGGGGCCCCTGGCAGTGGAACCAGTATTTATCCCTAGTGCATGAACTGGCTCTTTGGAGCCCATTTCCTATGGAGGAATACCTTGCTCAACCTAGATAGCAAGGCGGAGGGCCTTGGTCCTGCCTCAAGTGATGTGACAGACTTTGTTGACTCCCCATGGGAGGCCTCACCCTCTCTGAGTAGTGGATGGGGACTAGACTGGGGAGAAGGTGGAAGGAGCAGGAGGACAGGAGGGAGAGGGAACTGGGTTTGGTATGTAAAATAATATTTCTTAAAAGACACTTTGATGTTTTATTTACATTAGCAGGTGTCCATGGAAGGTTTTCCTCTACTGTGTCACAATTGTCACCTGGCTGACGAGATGTATAAACTGAGGTTGTTTTATAAGCTATGCCCAATTGCAGAGATATTGGAAAGGGAAAGTCATTTATCTGAGAACCACCAGTCTAGGATAATGATAGTGGCTCTCATTTGCAGTGTGCTTCTTATTCTAATGTGCAATGGTGCCTAGCCCATTGCCAGGTGCAAGAAGAGTTCTCTAAGTGTGAGCTCATTCCTTCCATTCCATTCCATTCCATTGTATGTCTGAAGCCCCAAGAGGCAGAGCCTCTTTAGAAAACAGACATTGTAAGTTCCAAGAGGCGGCCACATAAACCACCCTTTCTTCGCCACTGGAACCCCCAAACATGAATTTTGGAAATGTGGCAAGTACTGCCCATGTCTCTTATATCTGTCATTTAGTTGGCTCTTCAGATGAGGTCTAATTATTGGACTAGAATTCATTTTGTTGGGACAAGCCAGTTCATTGAAATATTAAGTGTTCTTTCCATGTCACATACCCCTACCCAGGTCTGGTAGGAATGCCCCGTTTCCATGACAATGCCGTACATTTAAGTCAGCTGCACCTCCGAGTAAACAGAAATCCTTCAGAAAAACAAGAAGGTCATTACAGCAACTTGTCAAATCAATGCAGAGGGTGTCAGGGCCGATTAAGGCATCTTCTCTGGAAGCTGACACAGTGTCAATAGTACTGGGCCACCACTGCACAGGCAGATGATTGAAGTGAAATGCCCATCAGTCAGGGCGTTGAGGTGGACTAACGATTCCCCGCGCTGCCTATTAGACGTTCATGACAACTCAATCCTGCTTGCTGGCGGAGACAGAGAGCAGGAGAGACAGGGAAGGGGGGAAATAGTGACCTTGTTGCTTTGTTTGAAGCTGAATTAAATTGACAAGAACAGCTAATCTTTACCTTGGGCGATTAGCAGAATTAAGGTGCCCACAACAGAGGCACCCAAGGTTTTAACATCTATGCAAAGGTTCTGGAGTGGTTACGATGTGGGTAGCTCCTTGGGTACTCAGGTACCATCCGCATAGTGATTCTGGGTCCAGCCCTCTCCACATGGTATGTGGGCAATTCTATTAACACCTTGGCACAGCAACAAGGATACAGTCTCTCTGAAATAAATATCTGCCAGGAAGTCTCTCTTTCCAGTAGCCTAGGCTGATTATTTAGACTTATGAATCTGGACAGAAAAAAGTCATAAAAACATGGGACTTTTAATATATTTCTCTGATGAATATTTTTGCTATATTTTAAATCTTCTATACTCATGCTTCTACAGCAATTAGCCCCTCAAGCTATCCTATAGTTTGGCATAAAAAGGCATTCCTGTGGCAGTGAACACCATCAGGAAAGGAAATGAGCAGTTTGAGAGTCCTTGAACAGAAATTATACAATTTTCCCTATTTATGGGAATTTTCTATTCTTGGTCCTATGAAAGGCATGGGAACATGCCTGATTTTTTTTTTCTTTAGAAAACCGTGGATCAATGGAATATCAAGGGAGAAAAATTCACTTTTATGTAAAAAGTACATTTAATATTTACTGAGAACATGTCAATGACTCAACATGGGGCCATCAATTTTTTTTCTGTAAAAATTTCAAGTTTATTTGAATCATAATACAACTCTACCATTGTAATATGAAAAGTATTAACATCTTAGTGAATGGAAATGGGTGTGGCTCAAGAAAAAATTTACTTACAAAGGAGGTGGATTTCAACTGTTATGTTCAGTTTATATCCCCATGAACACAGTAATTCTATGCAACCAAGCAGCTGCCATGAAGTGCCCCCCATATGTCATGCTTCATGACTAGCTAGTAGAGTTCCCATACTTGAACTTTTGGTGTGATGGTTAAGACAGGTGTGTGGGCACAGGGCTATATAGGTCTGTAGATTAGTAGCTATGGTGAAAAGAGCAAAGAGAAAATAGAATGTGACAGAAAGCAGATTTGGGAACTATATATCCATGGTAGGAAGGGAACTCTAGCAAAGGATGGTGGAGTCAGAGTGATCAGAGATTTGGTTTTTTATTTTGTGTCTGTGGAGGTGGGAATAAGGATAAGTAAAAAGGGTTAGGAGGAAAGAATGGAGGCACAGAGACTAGAAAAAATGAGTGATAATATACACTTAATTCAGACAAAGGGTTTTGTACAGAAAAGGAATGATTTAGATTTACTAGTCTATTGGCAACAAAGAGAAATTAAGCAGGGAACTTGATGTCAAGGAATATGCAGGTATTTAGCTGTTTGGGGACAAGTTATAATAGTTCCAGGCAATAAAATAAAACAAAAATTTGGATTGTGATTGGTCAAGGAATAGAGAGGACAAAGTTGTAGGAAATGTTTTATAAATAGAATCTGTCAAGTGCCTGCTCTTAGGGATAGGGCAACTATGGCTGGAGGGTTGCTACCGCATCTCTTCCAAGAAACCTGATCTTGGGGGAATATAGGACCTTGAGAAGAATTTGAACAGTGCTAACCAGGGCAACAGAGCCAAGGGGGAAATGTAGTCTAAAAGTATAACCAAGAATATCAACATGGAAACCGTCTCTTAGAGCCAAGTATGGAAGATGATCCAAAGGTAAAAGTGAGGTCATAAAGCAGTGAGGTGAGAAACTCGTGAGATTTAGTGGAGGTCAAAAAGAAGAGCTGGACATAGAATCAAAAAAAATTGTTCAAGGCTGACGTGAGCCGGGGATGGTTCTTCTCTTTGCTTGGATGCAGGAATGGGGAGAGCAGATGATATACAATGTGAGTTTACACAAATTTAGATACTGATATCACCAGAAATTACTTTCATATTTTCAGCGAGGCATGTCAAAGCAGGGCACTGTTAACTGTGGTAGCAAGGACAGAAGATGATGTGGGCAGAGTAGTACTGAGTTTCTGAATGGTATGATGAGGTAGGAGCATCTACGTGCTAACAGGTGGCTTGTCGGATGGAGTGGACCTTGGTGCTGAGATGTGGGTTCCAGGGCTAGAACTCACGTTGTCAGTGGTGGCAGCAAATGCCTTTACTCTCTGAGCCATGAGACTTGCCATGGAGCACTTGCTTTTAAATTATTTCAGTAAGGCAACTGGCGTACAGGATCAGTTATTTGTAGCCACTTTCAGTTGACAAGATTAGAGTGAGTGGATGGAAGGCAAAAGCAAAGGGAGAGAAGTCAGTTCAACATAAGGATGCTTGCAGCCACAGATACCAAAAACATGAGCTTCTTGGTAAACAGTGGTTTTTTTTTTTTGTTTGTTTTTTGCTTATAGAGAAGATGAATAGCTGGGAACCATGTGGAAGGATTTAGATATCCATGAATCTCTAGGCTTTTTTTTTTTAAAAATATTACTTTCATGTCTTAAAAAGTTGGGAGCATATATAACAATGGGCAGATAAACTGACCTCTTCATTTTTTGCTTCATGATTGGGTTGGTTCAAGATATTTCTGGTTCTAAAGGCAACAAGACACTGTAGGGAAAACTTGGGCGAAGATGCTATACAAAACATTGTGAGGAGGTGGGAAAGAGGCCTTAATTTATATTTATTGTGTCATGTCATTATAGAGAATGTATTACAGACTTTTTATCATTTATCTCACTCAGTTTTCACTGTGGAGTGATGAAATGAGGGCTGGAATCCCCATTGCTGGATGAGGATAACAAGAGCTTGTGGCAGTTGGGCCATGTGACCACACAGCTACAAAACCAGATGCATCTTATCCTGCACTCTGGGCTCCTAACCACACCCTAATTGCCCTCAGGATCTTGTACTAGGCAGCTTCTGTATTTGGAATGAGCTTCTCACAGGGTCACAAACATTTTATCTTTGATTATAAAATGGAAGAGTGTTTTTCTGAATGACACACATGAACTTCTAGGTGGCTGAGAACAATAGCAGCAAATTAGCTCCACATCTTCCCAAATATCCTATAAAAACCATAGAGCACAGCCCAAAATAAAACCACACAAACACACTCAAGTGTTAAGATTTCCCAAACGTCAAAATAACTGTAGACAGAAAAGCTGCCAAATGCCGGTGAGTTACCATCCATACTTCCACTGCAGGCCTTTTACAGTGAAAGGGAAGTTTGAGAAGAACTATAAAAGGTAGGAAGAAAGGAAGGTAGGAAGGAAGGACAGAAATTAAAGATGGACATAAATTTGTGACCATCCACTGCCAGAGAGGGAAGTGCAAAACTCAGATTCTGTTGATAGATCTGATTACTGACGGCAAGAAATGTTCTTAGAAGCACGTGGAATTTGTAAAAGCCTTCATCCAAATATATAGCTTCTTCAGAATCATCTTAGCTACTCTGTGGTTGCTGTGACAAAAACACCATGACCAAGGCAACTTGTAAAAGAAACTGTATAATTGGAACTTACAATCCTTGATGGTGGAGCAGAGGCACGGAGGCACATCAGTTGAAAGTTAGCAACTTGATCCACCAATAGGAGGCAGAGAGAGAGAACACACTGGGACTGATACTCAAACATATGAGCCTATGAGGAAGATCTCACTCAGACCACCACAGTAGTCCCAGAGGCAAACTGTAAAGTGTGGGGGAATTCTTAGAGAGATGGATGACAAAGAAGAAAAAACAAAAAGGAAATCGTTGGGTCCTTTAAGACAAAATGTTTCCAGACCACAACTTTTTTTTTTTTTTTTGGTTTTTCGAGACAGGGTTTCTCTGTAGCTTTGGAGCCTGTCCTGGAACTAGCTCTTGTAGACCAGGCTGAACTCAAACTCACAGAGATCCTCCTGCCTCTGCCTCCCGAATGCTGGGATTAAAGGTGTGCGCCACCATCGCCTGGCCAGACCACAACTTATGGATCATTTTTCCCACATCCTGTTTTCACACACACACACACATACAAACACACACACACACACATACAAACACACACACACACACATATACACACATGCTCGCACACATGCACGCACGCACACACACACTCAATTTTAAAGCTCATCCTTTTTTAGATTTGTTAATCATATTTTATGAGTATTTTTTTTTCAAGACAGGTTTTATTGTGTATCCCTGACTGTCATGGAACTCATTCTGTAGACCAGGTTAGCCTTGAACTTACAGAGAGCCAACTGCTTCTGCCTCAGAGTTCTGGGAGTAAAGGAGTAATCCATTACCTCCCTGACTTTTTGAGTGTTTTGCCCACATGTATTTATATGCATCATGTGTGTTTCTAATTAACTAAAAGTTAATTAAAAATTTGGGAATTTTAAAAAAATCAAATGATACACAAATCTTAAAAAATAAATATGAAAATCAAACAAGAAAAAAATAGGAGAGTCAACTGAACCAGATGAAGAAAAATGGAACTCAAAATACTGTAGAAATGAAGACAAAATTATAAGATGCCCAGGGAAGTTTATTCCAACAAAATTCTACCAGAGTCATTGAAAAAAATTTACTAACAAGGAAAGTTAGACACTGAGGTAAAGAAAAGGTAAAGAGTCATAATAAAGGAGTTTGTAGTGGAAGACAAAAAGAGATAGCCTATCTATAAATGGAGACTTTGACAAAATAAAGTGAAATAATGGAACAAACTTAATATTGAAAGCTTTAATTTAATAGAACCTTACAGAAATTAAGGAATGTATATTCATATATTGAAAGGGTCAGCTCATGAAGTTTTAGAAAATGGACCCAGAATGTCCAATAGTGACATATATTTAGCATGTTTATTTTGTTTTAATTATGTGTGTTTCTGGGAGTTGGGGTATGTGCATATGAGTTCGGGTGCCTCAGAGGCCAAAAGAGAGTGCCAAGTCTCCTGGAGCCACTGATGTAGTGCTGGTTTGTAGAACTAGTATGGGCTTCTAACTGCTGAGATATCTCTCTAACACACTGAACAATATCTTATAAAATTATTAGACATCAAACCTAAACGAAAAATCTCCTCACATCTTCCACAAAATCAAATAACTTACCATGGGCAAAATGTTGACTGGAGTCAGACTTCACAGCCCAGTGAGGTGTGCACACTTTAAAGCCTTCAGTGAGAGCGATTTCAACACGCGGTCTTTCAAGCACAAGATATAGGAGAAACAATTCTAAGCAGAACAGAGTTTGTTGAAGTCTAACGATGTTTCTCAGAAATACACGTGCTTCACGTGCTGATAGCTGACTCAAAAACATGGCAAAGAAGAGAGCAAGCCTGATTGTGGCTGTGATAGGAAGGGGATCAGGATGAATATATAAATACTGTTTACTGTGTCTTACTAAAAATAATCCAACATGAGCAGGCCGGATGGTTCAGCAGGTAAAGGCACTGGCCACTAAGCCTGGCTTGAATTTGATTCATGGTCCCATGAAGAAGGAGAGAACTGACTCTCACAAGTTGTCCTTGGACCCCTATATGTATACTATAACATACACACACACACACACACACACACACACACACACACACACACAAACGTAAATGTAATAAAAGAAAAAGATTATGCTTCCTGTGCTGAGATCACAGGTGCATATGGGTAAGTTTGTGCGCACCTGGCGGGAAGGCCCCAGAGGAGGCGCTGACACCACCAGCCGCTGCTTCAGGGGGCCTCTCTTCCTGTGCTGAGATTGGAGGTGCAGACAGGTCAGTTTGTGCACACCTGGCAGGAAGGTCCCCAGGGGGGTGCTGGCACCACCAGCTGCTGCTGCAGCTGGCCTCTTCGTTCCACATGATCCTGCCTCCCCCCCACCGCAAGTTTGCCCTTTCCTCTGTGGGTCCTTGGAACACCAGGACTCTCTCTTCCTGTGCTGAGATCAGATGTGCAGATGGCTATCCAGAGGGGTGAGTGTGTGCAAGCCTTCCTGGAAGTTCCCCACCCGCTGAGACTCCCCTGACTGCAATCAAAGGAAGAGATGGGCAGGTGCCAATCCAAGAATTCCTCCAACAACCTGAAAAGCAACATGATAACACCAGAAACCAGTGAGTTTGCAACACGAAAACCTGAGCAACCTAACCCAGAAGGAGTAGAAGAAATCACTTTTAAACATAACATTATGAAAGTGATAGAGACCTTTAAAGAAGAGGTGAAAAACTCCTTTGAAGAAAGGGATGAGAAAACTAACAAAAAGTTAGAAGAAATGAATAAATTTCTCAAAGATACACTAGAAAACAAAGAAAAAGCAATCAAACAGGTAATGGAAACAGTTCAAGACTTAAAAACTGAAATGGAGGCAATGAAGAAAACACAAACCGAGGGAAGGCTGGAGATAGAAAATCTGGGTAAATGAGCAGGAACTGCAGAGACAAGTATAACCAACAGAATACAAGAAATAGAAGAAAGAATCTCAGATGCTGAAGATACAATAGAGAAAATAAACTCATTGATCAAAGAAAACAACAAATCCAACAAATTCTTAACACAAAACACCCAGGAAATCTGGGACACCATGAAAAGACCAAACCTAAGAATAATAGGGGTAGAAGAAGGAGAAGAAGCACAGGTCAAAGGCCCAGAAAATATATTCAACAAAATTATAGAAGAAAACTTTCCCAACATAAAGAAGGATAGTCCTATGAAAGTACAAGAAGCATACAGAACACCGAATAGACTGGATCAAAAAAAAAAAATACCCTCGCCAAATATAATCAAAACACAAAACATACAGAAAAAAGAAGAATACCAAGAGCTGCAAAGGAAAAAGGCCAAGTAACGTATAAAGGAAAACCTATCAGAATTAAACCTGACTTCTCTATGTAAACCATGAAAGCCAGAAGGTCTTGGATAGATGTGCTGCAGACACTAAGAGACCATGGATGCAAGCCCAGACTACTATACCCAGCAAAGCTTTCTTTCACCATTTATGGAGAAAGCAAGATATTCCAGGATAAAAACAAATTTAAGCAATACATAGCCACAAACCCAGCCTTACAGAAAGTACTAGAAGGAAAACCACAACTAAAGGAAGCAAACAACAGCCATAATAACACAGACATCTAACAGCCCTCCACTGGCACAACTCAAAGAATGGAAACACACAAACTCTACGGTCAAAAAAAATAACTGCAGTTAATAACCTCTGGTCATTAATATCACTTAATATCAATTCACCTATAAAAAGGCACAGGATAAGAGAATGGATACAAAAACAGGATCCAACATTCTGTTGTTTACAAGAAACACACCTCAACCAGAAAGACAGAGATTATCTCAGAGTAAAGGGTTGGGAAAAGGTTTTTCAATCAAACGGCCCTAAGAAACAAGCAGGTGTGGCTCTACTAATATCAAACAAAATCGACTTCAAACGAAAATAAAGATGGAGATGGACATTTTATACTCTTAACAGGAATAATCCATCAGGATGCAGTCTCAATCCTGATTATATATGCCCCTAATATAAAACCACACATATATGTAAAGGAAACATTACTAGAACTCAAAGCACACATCAAACCCCACACACTAATAGTAGGAGATTTCAACACTCCTCTCTCACCAATGGACAGGTCAAACAGACAGAAACTTAACAGAAAAATAAGAGAACTAACAGATGTAATGAATCGAATGGACTTAATAGACATCTATAGAACATTCTACCCAAACAGGAAATATATACTTTCTTCTCAGCATCTCATGGAACCTTCTGGAAAATTGATCACATACTTGGTAACAAAGCAAACATCCACATATACAAAAAAATTGGAGTAACCACCTGTGTGTTATCGGATCATCATAGAGTAAAGTTAGATTTTAAACACAAGTCCATCACCAGAAAGCCTACAAACTCATGGAAACTGAACAGCCAATTATTGAACCACTCTTCGGTCAAGAAAGAAATAAAGAAAGAAATTAAAGTCTTCCTTGAATTCAACGAAAATAAAGACACAACATACCCAAACCAATGGGACACTATGAAAGCAGTGCTAAGAGGAAAGTTCATAGCACTAAGTGCCCACATAAAGAAAACAGAGAAAGCACATATTAGAGACTTAACAGCACACCTGAAAGCTCTAGAAAAAAAGAAGCAGACGCACCCAGGAAGAGTAGAAGACAGGAAATAATCAAACTGAGGGCTGAAATCAACAAAATAGAGACACAGAAAACAATCCAAAGAATCAATGAAACAAAGAGCTGATTCCTTGAGAAAATCAACAAGATCGACAAACCCCTATACCACCTAATCAAAAGGCAGAGCAAGAACACTCAAATAACAAGATCAGGAATGAAAAGGGGGACATAACAACAGACACCGAGGAAATTCAGAGAATCATTAGGTCTTACTACAAAAGCCTGTATGCCATAAAATTGGAAAATGCAAAAGAAATGGACAGGTTTTTAGATAAATACCATATACCGAAATTAAATCAAGACCAGGTGAACAATTTAAATAGACATATAAGTTGCGAGGAAATAGAAGCTGTCATCAAAAACCTCCCAACCAAAAAAAGCCCAGGACCAGATGGTTTTAATGCAGAATTCTACCAGAACTTCCAAGAAGAGCTAATACCTATACTCCTTAAGGTGTTTCGCATAATAGAAACAGAAGGGTCATTGCCAAACACTTTTTATGAAGCTACAGTTACCCTGATACCAAAACCACACAAAGACGCAACCAAGAAAGAGAATTAAAGACCAATCTCACTTATGAACATCGATGCAAAAATTCTCAATAAAATACTGGCAAACAGAATCCAAGAACACATCAAAAAAATTATCCATTATGATCAAGTAGCCCTCACCCCAGAGATGCAGGGCTGGTTCAACATATGGAAATCTATCAATGTAATCCATCATATAAATAAACTGAAAGAAAAAAAAAGCATATGATCATTTCATTAGATGCTGAAAAAGCATTTGACAAAATTCAACACCCCTTTATGATAATGGTATTGGAGAGAGTAGGGATACAAGGTTCATATCTAAGCATTATAAAAGCAATATATAGCAAACCGACAGCTACCATCAAATTAAATGGAGAGAAACTCAAAGCCATTCAACTAAAATCAGGAACAAGACAAGGCTGTCCACTCTCCCCATACCTCTTCAATATAGTGCTTGAAGTTCTAGCTATAGCTATAAGACAACATAAGGAGATCAAGGGGATTGGAATTGGAAAGGAAGAAGTCAAACTTTTGCTATTTGCAGATGATAGGATAGTATACATAAGTGACCCCAAAAACTCTACCAAAGAACTTCTACCAAAGCTGATAAATACCTTTAGTGATGTGGCAGGATACAAGATCAACTCAAAAAAATCAGTAGCCCTCCTATACACAAAGGATAAAGAAGCAGAGAGGGAAATCAGAGAAACATCACTTTTCATGATAGCCACAAATAGTATAAATATCTGGGGGTAACACTAACTAAGGAAGTAAAAGATCTATTTGACAAGAACTTTAAGGCTTTGAAGAAAGAAGTTGAGGGGGATACCAGAAAATGGAAGGAGCTTCCATGCTCCTGGATTGGTAGGATCAATATAGTAAAACTGGCAATTCTACCAAAGGCAATCTAGAGATTCAATGCAATCCCCATCAAAATCCCAACAAAATTCTTCATAGACCTTGAGAGAACAATAACTAAGTTTATATGGAAAAACAAAAAGCCCAGGATAGCCAAACAATCCTATACCATAAAGTAACTTCTGGAGGCATTACCATCACTGACTTCAAACTCTATTACAGAGCTACGGTAATGAAAACAGCTTGGTACTGGCATAAAAACAGAGACGTTGACCAATGGAATTTAATCGAAGACCCGGATATTAATCCACAATCCTATGAACACCTCATATTTGACAAAGAAGCTAAAATTATACAATGGAAGAAAAAGTATCTTTAACAAATGGTGCTGGCATAACTGGATGTCAACCTGTAGGAGAATGAAAATAGATCCGTATCTATCCCCATGCACAAAAACCAAGTCCAAATGGATTAAAGACCTCAGTATAAATCCAACCACACTGAATCTGATAGAAGAGAAAGTGGGAAGTAGCCTGCAAAACTTGGACACAGGAGAAAACTTCCTGTGTATAACCCCAGTGGCACAGACAATAAGAGCAACAATGAATAAATGGGACCTCCTGAAACTGAGGAGCTTCTGTAAAGCAAAGGACACTGTCATTAAGACAAAAAGGCATCCTACTGAATGGGAGAAGATCTTCACTAATCCCATATCGTACAAAGGTCTGATCTCCAAAATATAGAAAGAACTCAAGAAACTAGATATTAAAATGCTAAATTACCTAATTTAAAAAATGGGGTAATGATCTGAACAGAGAATTCTCAACATAAGAAGTTCGAATGGCCAAAATATACTTAAGGTCATGTTCAACTTCCTTAGTGATCAGGGAAATGCAAATCAAAACAACTTTGAGATACCATCTTACACCTGTCAGAATGGCTAAAATCAAAAACACCAAGGATAGCCTGTGCTGGAGAGGATGTGGAGTAAGGTGAACACTCATCCATTGCTGGTGGGAATCCAAACTTGTGCAACCACTTTGGAAATCAGTGTGGCAGTTTCTCAGGAAATTGGGAATCAACCTACCTCAGGATCCAGTAATACCACTCTTGGGAATATACCCAAGAGATGCCCAATCATACTACAAAAGCATTTGTGCAACTATGTTCATAGCAGCATTATTTGTAATAGCCAGAACCTGGAAACAACCTAGGTGTCCCTCAGTGGAAGAATGGATCAAGAAAGTGTGGAATATATACACATTAGAATACTACTCAGTGGTAAAAAAAACAATGACATCCTTAAATTTGCATGCAAATGGATGGAAATTGAAAAAAGATGAATATGGTATGTACTCACTCATTAGTGGACCCTAGTCATAAACAAAGAACATTAAGCTTATAGCTCACAAGCCTAGAGAAGCCAAATAGGAAGGTGAACCCAAAGAAAAACATATATAGATCCTCCTGGAAATTGGAGGCAAACAAGATCGCCAAGCTAAAGGTGGAGGCACGGGAATGGGAATAGGGGTGTAGGTAGGGGTAGGAAGGTTGGCGAAAGGGAGAGAGGGAGGGAGAAGGGAGAAGGGATGGACTGGGGAGATCTTGGGGCAGTGGGATGTTGGTGATGGAGGAAGGGTGGATATAGGAGAAGGGAATAAGATATCTACATTAAGGGAGTCATTTTAGGATTGGCAAGAGTCTTGGCTCTAGAGGGGATCCCAGGTGTCCATCGGGATGTCCCCAGCTAGGTACTTGGGTAGCAGAGGAGAAGTTGCCTGATCTAGCTTTGTCCCATTGTCACATTGATGAATATCTTGATCATCACCATAGAAACTTCGACCGATGGATGGAGATAGAGACAGAGACCCACATTCACATCAGAGCAATGGACTGAGCTCCCAAGGTCCAGTCGAAGAGCAGAAGGTGGGGGAAGATGAGCAAGGAAGCTGGGACCGGGAGAGGCTGGTCCACCAACCATGACAGTGTGCCTGATCTAATGGGAGCTCACCAAATCCAGCTGGACCAGGACTGAATGAGCATATGATCAAACTGGAATCTCTGAGTGTGGCTGTCAATGGGGGCTGACTGAGAAGCCAATGATAATGCCACTGGGACCTATCTCTTCTGCATGTATTGGCTTTTTGGGAATCTAGTCTATATGGAGGCACACCTTCCTCGGCCGGGATGGAGGGGGGAGGGCCTTGTGCTTCCCACAGGGCAGGGTACCCTGTCCTCTCTTAAGGAAGCAGGGCGAGAGAGGAGGGGTAGTGGGGGAGCGGGAGGGGACTGGGAGAAGGGGAGGAAGTGTAATTTTTTTGAATGAAAAATAAAATAAAGAATTATAACTTATCCAAAGGAAAAAAAATAATGGCCTACCCTGACACTGCTCACATATTTAATTTTAGAATAATGGATTCTCTTTTGGTCTTCATGTTGCAAAATTACCACACTAGGACTGGAATTTAATTGATTGACATAAATGCATTTGAGAATACAGTGTGTGTTTGATCAGCTGCGGTAATAAATACATTTCTCAAACCTCAAAAAAAAAAAAGAAAAAGCTTAATAAAAAATACCACTGAAGAAACGTGAGAAAAATAAGTGATTAAGGACATTGGAATACATACATAGAAAGACAACTACAAGAGAAAGCAAAAGATTCTTAGGTGCAACAATATTAAAGACAACACAAAGAATATTAATCAAAAAAGCAAATTATCAAAGATAATATGACACATGCTTATAAAATATTATGGAGACAATGACATTATCTTGAAAAATACTTACAAATTGGCTCACAAAGTAAGATGCACATACACATACAAACACATATACATATTCACATATGTACACACATGCATACATACATGCACACATACTACATATTATATACATTGCTCACACACTAAATAATATATGCAGTGATGACATACACATACATACGTGGGCTCCTGTATCTGTTGTTATACAAAACTGTACACTTTGATAGCAGCAAGAAGATGGAAAACTTTTAAAATTCTTCCATTTGGAGCTTTTTAAAAAAAAATCACATAAATGAAAATACAAATTTCAAATATGAAATTTGTCAACAGTTAATATTAATGAAAACTCTGATGATCAGAAACTATGGAAATGTTTACATTCATGACAGGAGGAAAGATGAAAATATGGGAAGACAAATGAAAATATAAAGGTAAGGAGATTCAATATTCACTCCAGAAGAAACTCTTCAAAAACACAATGAAAAAGCCTAAAAGAATAAAAAAGACAACAAATTTAAAAACAGAGAAATGACTGCATCATTGAAGTGTTAAAAGCCAGCTGTCCCTCCCAGGCAAGAGGGAAAGCCAACCATTGTGGGCAGAAGAGAAGCTCAGAGGACCTTTTTACAAGCTGGAGCCGCTCCCATTGCCTCGACAAGTATAAAGCTAGAAAGTCTTAAGATAGGTACAGAAGCAAGCACCAAAACCTAAACCCAACCCTGACTAGATGCTGACTAGTTTGACAGGAGAGGCGCTCCAGTGACTCAGGAGAAGTGTGACTATTTCTAGGAATAGACCTAGCCACTACTGCTTTACACCAAGGGCTTGTCCCTCACCCAAAAGGGCAAGAGGCTAAAATTCAGGAAAATGCAAATCATTGACAAGAGACAGAGAAGTGCAAAGAATGAAAGTAGAGATGACCCAGAGGGTAGACTCATCACACGGGAATCTAGCACAGCTGCCTTTCGGGTCCTAAAGCCTTCTGAGGAAACAGTGGACAAATTCCCTAACAATAAACAGAAGGGGATTTTGAAAAGAGGAAGGTAGTGAGCTCAAGATTCACATAGATAAAGGGCACAGTAGTACAGACTGGAATCGCAGCACACAGAAAGCCTAGCAGTCCAACTGTGAGTTCCATGTCAGTCAGAGCTAGGCAACATAGACCTGCGTCCTTGTCTGAGCATTGAATTTTTACCTCTTGAGACTTAGGTCTTCATGATTGCTGAGCCGCTTACGTACTTGTTGCTAATGATCACGGGTATCAGGGGTCCCTTCATCAGAGCCCCTGGTGTGCAGTCATTCTTATTCTGTAGTATGTTCTGTGATGATGGTTTGGGAGAAGAAGGCTGACTGAATAACAAAGAGTTTTAAATTAACTGATGGAGGGTAGAATGTTTCTAGTAAAACCAAGAGAGCACAATTATATATACATACATACATACATATATATATACATATACATATACATATACATATACATATACATATACATATACATATATATATCCCAAACTTAACAGTAGGCACAGCAATTGTTTAGAACTTAGAACAAAATGTTTTGTTGCTGTTTGTTTGTTTTGTTTTTCAGGAAAAAGGAGAGTTTATCACTGAAAGTGTTTAAAATTCTCCTCACCTTTAATTCCAGAATTTATTAAGTGGGGTCAGGTGCATCTCTGCAAGTTTAAAGCTAGCTTGGTCTATATAGTAAGTTTCATGTTAACATGGGCTACATAGTGAGACCTCATCTCAAAACAAAACACAAAACAAACAACAACAACAAAAAATAAGTAAATATTACATTACTTGATTCTATTATTATCCATTTCTCCACAATGTGGCACTCATTGCCTCCACATGGTTGGTCCTCCCATATTCCTACCTCTAGGACATGATTACATAATAGCCTAGGCATCTTTCTTTCATTATCTCCAGTACTGTGTTTTGTGATAGTTTGCTGGTCACCTGTTCCTTCTACAATGCTGTACTCTACTTGAAAGAAGAGAGAATAAATTACTAATTTATCTCTATATCTCAAATTCTAAATGTACCATAAACTTCCAATAATTGTTTAGTAAAAGAAAGATTTTCAATAAGTGCATTCATTTAAAATGTGACTAAGGTCCCTATATAAACACTTCTGGCAAAGGTTGAAAAACACAAACTCAAATTTAACACTGTGCACCTCTCAAGACCTCTCAGCCAGAGTTCACATGGACTTGTAACTAGGTAGATAAGATGGTCTCAACTGGAGGGCTGAGATCCCACATCTGTTCAGCGAACACCACAGCTGTGGGTGGTGGAAAAGAACTCAAATTTGGTGTTAGGAAACTATGGATTTACACTGTGCATCTGCTACTTACTGAAAATATTTGAAATGATTAGAAACCTCACTGAGCCTCAGTGTACTCCATGTGGAGTAGATCTCCTCCCTGCACCAAGCACAGTTCTTGTGATAGAAACATGAAGTGACTCTGTTGTGGTTTCACGGCATAGAGTGAAGCCATATCAGGGGCTTGGTCGGTTGGTTTGTATCTTATTCTGCTCTTTTTCTGCATGCTAATGCTCAAACTACCACCTTCATCTCCACATTATGAAATCCAAAGGGCATCATCAGTGTAGTATGACATTTCCCTTAACAAAGGAAACATCCGCTCTAACTCAGTTGTGGCTTCTGTAAATATTTTTTATTAGTTACAAGAAGATGCAGTCCTGGAACTTTAGGGTCTTGATGCTGTTGGGACTATCCAAGGGAGCCCAGTGGGTGGCTGACAGAAACTGGAGAGCAATTTCTTAAATCCCTGCTGGAGGTCTATATAACACCAGTTGGGGACCGCAGAGTCCAAAAACAACAATTAGCCAGCATCATTTTTTCTTCTTTCAGTAGATACTTAATTGGCATCTGTTAATCAACTTGACCAGATTCCAGTAATCACAACTTATTTTCCAATTTGACAGGACATGCTCAGAGGAAAAGAAAAAGAGCACACAGGGGGATAGGTGTCGCAATGGATAATCAACATTTTTAATTGAATTCGAGGTTTGAGCTTAAGCCTCTCATTGGAGTGTCTATATTGAATCTATCATTAGCAGAATAATTCTATTTTCTTTTTCTCATTACTTTAAATTGACCAGCAAAAGAAAAGTAGAATTCCAGACACACATATGTATTGGGGAAAATAACTGAGCTGATTGAAGTGAGAGTTTATGCCCTGCCTAATAGAATCTTTTACAATGTAGAAAATATCCTGCTCTACATGATATGGTGACTGCTAGAAGCATGTGCTTATTGAGCACTGGAAGTGTATCTGGCACAGTAGAAGAACAAATAATTTTAATTTAATTTATTAGAAATTAATTTCAGTAGGCACACGTGTCTAGAGACCATGAGGAGCAACACAGATAGCAAGCCACTGGAAGAGCCACACTCACAAATGTCCTCAGAGTTTTCATGTTGAGCCTGCATTGCTAGAAGGGCGGTCTGACTCCTCATCACAAATGCCCCCATGTGCTCCAGTCCAGCTTCGCTTCTCTGAGTTGTCTGTAAGTTGCTTCCAGTGAACATTAGCTCTGACTTTCTGATGTCTACTGTATAAGCTGTTCTCTCATTTATGAAGGTAATTGGCATTGACTTCTTTTATTCTTGTCTTCACTTCACCTGTTTCCTTTAGTTTTACCACTTTTCTGTTGGTCATATGTCCTTTCTTATATAAAAATGAAGTGGTTTTAGTAGATAACACTTTGAAGTAAGTGCATTAGGCATAGCTAAGTAAAGAATCAGTGAACTGAAAGGCATGTCTGTGAATATTTTGCAAACTGAAAGAACAAAGAGAAAAACAATTAAGTAGAAATCCAAAACTGTTGGATAACTAGAACAGGCATAATATATGCACTCCCCCAAATTCTGAGAATGTCACATGGGATACATACCATGAAACCTAGGCATATCCTATCCATATTGTAAATATCAAATGACAAAGGACAATCTTGAAAGAATCCATGGGTTGAGGAGAACACATTACCCATAAAGGAACAGGTTAAGAATTACTAGGCACTTTTCTCCAGAAACCATATAAGAAAGAAAAAAGAAGTGAAGTGAAATATTTAAAATTTTGAAATATAAAGGATCCATCAGCCCTTTTGGACTGATGAATCCTGAATCCTGCAAAATTACCCTTCAAAGTGAAAGAGAAGACAGACTTCTTCAGACAAAGAGAAACTGGGAGCTTTTCAGAAAGCCTGCCTTGAAAGACATGCTTTAAAAGGTAATTATGTAAATCAGAAACTTAAATATACATTCATGAAAGGATGATGTTGGGAAAAAGATAAATGAGGGTAAAAAATGAGGGTAAAGTTATATGATTTGAATATGAGGTATCCACAACAGTTTCAAGTACTGAATGCTCGGCCCCCAGCTGGCTGGCATCCTTTGGGAAGGTCTGGGAAACTTTAGGATATGGAGTTTCGCTAGAGGAAGTAGGTCACTGGGGATGGGAAATTAAAGTATACCTGGTCCCGCCTTGTGATTCCTGCCCCTCCCCAAGGATTTGAAATAGGAAGACTCCCTACTGTATGTTCCCACCTCCATGGTGATCTGCCCAAAGACACGAAGTCAAGCAGAATACTCTGAACTCTGAAACCACAAGCCTAGTGTGCCTTCCCCCCTTCAAATTCTTCTCACTGGTACTTTGCTCACAGATACCCTAAGTAAGTCAACCTTTCATTTTTTTTCTTAATAGATCCAACATATTATAATTGTTCAAAATAATGATTTTATCCATGTCTTCAGTAATAATTGACTGTGGATGCATAAAATAAATGACAACAAAGTTTGATGGAGAGATGTTGTAAAGATCTTCTGTCAGGGATCTTTACTACTTATGAAGTGCCATGGTGTTATTTAACACTACATAGCACTATAATGATGTAGTGTTGTTATATTAATTGTAAATAAATGTTCAAACCTAATGGAGCTACGAGTTTTTATATATTTATTTTATATACATTTTTACTAATTCTTAGAAAATCTCATACACTGTGTCTTGACCATATTCAACTTATTTTGAAATATCTTGCCTTGCTATTTGCTATTATGGTTCATTGACTTCACAGGTAGATATGACTAATGATTGCTTTTGTCCCTCAGCAGCTTGGCTCCTCCTTGCATGGTTTCTTCTAAAACTATGGGGCCTAGTCCTCAGAGAAGTAACTTACAGGTTAGAACCAGATTGACTTCTCCAAATCTTGGCTCCAAAATGTGCGGACTCTTAAGCAATTAGACCTTACCTTCTTTTTCTGAAAGGTACCAAGGGCAACAGCATTAGCCTATATTGTTTTGAGTATCTCTTGTACTCCCCTGACCAACATCTCACGAGGAGGAAAACAGGTGTCCCATGCCCAGCATTGGGAATTTTTGACACTCTACTTGGTGCAACTTCATTATTACCCTCCTTCTCTTCCCATATATAGTACATATATATGATATATATATATATTTATCTGTGTGTAATTTTAAGTATCCATTAATATAATTCCATATGACTTTTTCAAACATAATTTTTGCACTGTTTATTCCTCCTTCTCTTCCCTCAATACATAAGGCCCCTGCACCTGTTTTTCCTATTTCCCCTTTCATAACAACTGTGTCCCATCATTCCCCTCTCTAGTACACTCTGATATCATCCCTTTCTAAGTTCCTGGCATCTGTGGTTACTCCACGATGTATACCATGCCAATGTGGTCAACTATATCCACATAAAACCTGAGAAAGCTTAAAAATAGGAATTCTAGACACAAAAGAACAGAGATAAGCATGGCTTTTTTTGGTAACAGCCTTTTCTTGAGTGGGCTCTGTTTGCAAGAAGCAAGCAGAGGCACGATTCCTTTAAGCAAAGGTTCCTGACTCAGAGGTAGCAGCAAAAACTGCATGGCTCCTTGAAGAAGGCTGCCTGGTTTGGGTAGTTGCATGAACAACTCTGACTCTTTCGGGAGGTCCAGCTATGGAACATTTAAATGGGGTGTGTGACCAGAGTGCTACAACTTGCTTAATGGCAACACAGATCTGCTGCAACTGGACCCTGGAACTGGGGCAGTGTGCATGGCTTACAGAGGTGGTGAACAGACCTCTGCCATGTGGGACAGGGAGGAGCCAAAAGGCAAAGCAGCCTTGGTCATAGATATGCCTGCTTAGCATTAAAAAAAGTGCTCCTGGTCAGAAATAATTACAGATATACACGCAATAAAGACAAATCCAGATGGAAAATAAATGGGTCACAGTGCTGGATGAATGTTCATAGGCTTGGGAGGGAAGAAAAAATATAGAACAGTTATAAAAGGAAGTAAATGGTTTTAAAAAATAAGAGACAGAGTAAATGTGTAAAAAAAGTAACAGAGTAAGAAAAATAAGCCATGTAAAGATGGAATATACACAGAGAGTCTGGATTATGTATATTATTGTGTTTTCTTTAAGAACAGAGAGACATTTTGTTGTATGGGCTGCTATGCTTAAACAGCATATATATTTAAAAAGTAGCATGACTTCAGAATTTGGGTTTAAGGGTTTGTTGCTTTGGAAAAGAGGTTCTTCTTTTGTTTCCACAGAAGATGAGAACCTGTAGAATCCTTCCAGACTAATGTGGTTTAATGGACCAAGACCCCTGAAAGGTTGCCGTGAACACCCCCATAAAATTGCTTTGCCCAACAAAAGGCAATAAGCAGTTTGGAAAGAACTACGCCCAAATTCTCAAATATTGTTTATAAATGTTTGTTTACATTTAAAGGGGGATATGCCATAGAGATCAATACTTTGAATTGATATGGATCTTGGTTTATTGATACAAATTTAAGACCAATTTTGTTATATATATATATATATATATATATATATATATATATGTGTGTGTGTGTGTGTGTATTTCTTCTCTTGATTAAGGTATTGTGTTTGTGCAGCTCATTTAAAAATGTAATGGATAATTAAGAAATACAGGTTAATAGATAGCCATCTAAAATAGTCAAGCTTGTAGTCATGTTAATTAGGTTTTCTAGATATATAGAGATATATTTCAGTTAAATAGGTATTCTTCAAATGTTTCAAAGACTACAGAATATGGCATTTAAAATGTTTTAAAAACTTAGGACTTTTCATGACAATGAGGACATTGCTCTTGGCAGCACCAATTAATTCAAGAGGAAGATGGGCACTGAAGAGGATCCTTATGGAGTTTACTAGACATTTGGGCAAGAAACTGCTCTTGCCTGGACTACTTGATGGTATGCTATGTGAACTGGACATGCAGGACCCACAGAAGAATGATTGCTGAACTTGCCTAAAGGTGAGACGGTCCTTCGGGGTTCCTGCTTCATGAAAGAGTCTGCCAGAAAGCAACTGTTGGGCTTTGTCATTACAAGGCAGAACAGATCTTTGGATTTTCTGCTTCATGGAAAAGTCTGATGGATACTATGGACCTGTAGGCTAAATATTGATGTTCCATGTTACAGAAGAACTTTAGGTGACTGTCCAGGCAGGAAGATTTCTGTCATTTCTAGAGTTTTGGAAGTTGCTTACAATGCACTTCCTGGTCTCTTAGGTAATATTATATCTTTCTGGGGTCTTTGATGAAGTTGAGAATAGATGGTTATAATTATAGTTTTCCATAGTTATGATAAAAGATAAAGTAGATATAAATATTATAACTGTAATTCTTGCTTGATACCTGTTTTGTTATATGTAATTTTACTATGTTAAAGTTAAAACCTTCCTTTTTATTTAAACAGAAAAGGGGAAATGGTGTAGGAAGTCCTTTTGTATCTGTATTGCTTTTATTAGTTAATGAATAAAGAAACTGCTTTGGCTTGTGATAGGGCAGAGTAGAGCTAGGTGGGGGTGGGGGCAAGGAGAACTAAACTGAATGCTGGGGGAAAGTGGTAGGAGAGAGGAGACGCCATGTAGCCCTGCCTGAGACAGATGCCAGATGCTGGAATAGAACTTTACCCAGTAAGCCACAGCCACGTGGTGATGCACAGATTAATGGAGATGGGTAAGTTTAGGATGTAAGAGCTAGCCAATAAGAAGCTAGAGCTAATAGGCCAAGCAGTGATTTAATTAATACAGTTTCTGTGTATTCGAGTCTGAGCAGCCGGGAAGGAAGAAGCAGCCTCCCACTACAACTTGCCTCTAAAGATTTATAGCTAGTATCCACAAATAAGAGAAGACATGCAGTATTTGACTTTCTGAGTCTGGGTTACCTCACTCAGTATATTTTCTAGTTCTATCCACAATTAATATATTATGAGCTCAGGAAAAATGGAATCACAAAATGTTCAATTATAAGCAGTGGAGGGTAAGAAAAAATGGAAGTAAAAGAAGGAATTATCAAAAGCATTGAGTGGACAATAGTTAGAAGTACAGGAAATATTAAACAATTATTTCAATAATGACCTTAGATACAGATGCTCTCAGTATAGTAAATAAAGGACAAAGATTGTCAAAGTGTATTGGGAAGGGAAAGACCCAGCTATGCATTAAGTGTGAGAAATACACTTCAACCTAAAATGCAGAGAGGGCAGAAATGAGACAACGAAGAAGGGTACAGCAGGCAGCACTCCAGGAGCACAGCTGGGAAGGGGCTACTGATTGCACACAAGGACAAATTCATATCAAATAAAGTTACCAGCAATGAAGAGAAACATTCCTTTCTGAAAAAAAAGAAACAACTTCCCAAGAACTTAACAATCATTAAGTTAATAATCCTTACCAACTGGACATTAGACAATATGAGGCAAAAAATAGAAATAGGTATGCTTTCTTAGCTGAAAGTTTCTACAGAAGTCCAATAGCAACAAAGACCCAACATCTGAGGGTAGGTAGACAAAACAATACCATCCATCAACAGTTTCGAGAGGCCTTTCATGTGTTACTTCATCCATCACTAATACAGTGCTGTGCTTCTGAAGCTCTTGGGGAACACTGTCCAATATAAACAATAGTCTAGGCAATTAAGTAATTTAAACCATTTAAAAACCATAGAAATCATAGTGTATGAGACCTCAGTGGAATTAGAGCAAACATCAATAATAAAACCATGGTTGGAAAATTTCAAAATATAGAAGATTAAACAGCATATTTCCAAATGAAATGATTTAATTAAATTTAAAGTGTACAATAAACTTAGAAATATTTTTGAGCTCTCATAAATGGGTGTTAACTTTTATCAAATGCCTATTGTAACCTGTTTATATATGGTCATGTAAATTTTTCTTTACCTGTCTTATAGTGGGTTTTGTTGTTTGATTTTGGAATAATGAAACATCCTTGATTTCTTGGTACACAGATGACTTAGTTATGGTATACAATTCTATTTCTACATGGGTAAATATAGTTGGCTAATATTCCATTGAGGACTTTTACAGTTATATTTATGAGAGATACTGTCTATAGGTTTATGTCCTTACATCATCTAACTTTTTAATTAGAGTACATTTTACTCATACATTTCCTTGTACTTTATTTTCTGAAAAAATTTGAATAATTGGCATAACATATTGATTAAATATTTTATGTATTGACCAATCAAGCTGTCTGTGCCTGGTGCATTCTGTTTTAACAGGTGGCTTATTATCAGCCAATTTCTGAAATAGAGATAGGTCTAATAGGGTTATTTGGTTTTACTTGTATGATTCAATAATTTTGTCCATTTTATATAAGCTATTCAATATATGAGCATAGAATTGTTAATGTTGTATTGCTAGCCTTTTAATGTTCATGGGGTCAGTAGTGAGGGATCTTCCTTGATTTCTGACATTAACAATTTGTATCTTCTTTTTTGCCCTTGGTTAATGGACTATTTTATTGATTTTTTTCAAAAGAAACAGCTTTTGTTCATTGATTTTTTTCTTCTACTGATTTTAAGTTTTCAATTTCATTGATTTCTATTATAACCTTTAATCCTTGATTTCTTACTTTGGATTTAATTTGTTCATTTTATCATTTTCTAAGGTGGAAGCTATGGCTATTACATTTAATCTTTGTTCTTCTAACATGTATTTGTAAGGTCAAGGAAGGACTCTTCCACAAGGCCTGACCCTGTGCTTCGTTTTGTCCTCCTGTTATGGCATTTGCTGTATGGCTAAGTGTGTTAGTGCAAGAGAGAAGCCATTTAGAAGTAGTCAAAGATAAGATGAACTCATCACAGGGCATGGAATTCTTTCTGCTGGAGGCTCTTTCTGGTTGCCATAACCAAAAGACTTCATGGAGACTGTCAATCCACTTTCCTGAAATTAATTCCACAGCTTGTTCACATGTTCTCAATAATTCTGAAGTAAGTGTAGCAGAGTGGGTCAGAACACTCTGGAAGCAAGTGACATGTTTTTTATTTCTGTTCTACTATTTACTAGCTGAGCGATCCTGGACATTGAATCTTGACTTTCTCATTCATACGATGCGGCTAAATTACAGCACAAGGGGATGTAAAGATCAGAATCTGTAAATTCATATATGATGTATGTGGTGTTGCCTGGACCACACCATTGAACTTCTGCCCAGATGTCATGAACAGCCCTGATCTATGTATGCTTCCACCGAGTCTATGTCCCGATGGCTTTCCCACACTACTGTCCTGACATTTTTTTTTTTCAAATGACATCCTTCATGTTGCCAGCTACTATCGCAGAAGAAAACACTTTGGGAAATACTATCCAGGAATTCGGCATATCATTTTTGGATTGACGCTACTCAAGGCCTCCTTGAAATGAGCATTACCTAGACACATTCCCCAGACTCCATGCCTTTTAAAGATGCACAAAACACAGTTACAAAAGGCTCTGATATGTCCTACAGCACGCGTGCGCGCACACACACACACACACACACACACACACACACACACGGAGAGAGAGAGCTTAATGATAGGGTTTCCTAAATTAATTTGAGTAAACAATGTTTGCCCTGTTTCGATTAAAAATAGTTTATAAAGCTTAGAATATCTGGTAATTGAAACATACGTGGGGCAACGCTGGACCTGACCCTATCTCCTGTGCTCCAGGCATACTTTAAATTTCTTCCACTGCCCCCATGGTCAAACAGGAATCCTGGTCTTTTCCAAATACCTCTGTATGTGTGGGCTGAATTTTTCTCCTGAAGAAAGAGCTTTAGAGAGAGTAACACCGCTATGTCACCCTCTGAGGTATGCAGTTTGACCCTTGTTGTTTGTAGTATTCCCTTCTAATACATTATCTGTACATTATTTCATCTTCTGGACATTATCAATAACTGTCTAAAGTCATGTGCCATGGCAGAGGGGTTTCTTGGCGAGAATACCTAGAGGGCAATATGAGGAGCAAAGAAAGGTAGAGGAAGCTGGTTTCCCAGGGACTGGTTCATTACTAATTCTCGTTGGAACAGGCCCTCACAGAAGGCCAAGGCCCAGGCAAAGTCTAACTAAGGAAACAAAACCAATGAAAATTAACAAAGCAATGGTATTACCACAGAGCAAGGGACTATTCCCGTTTGTTTTCTGGTCCATGTGGCTGGTTGCCTTTCAAAGAGTATCCCTGTCTCAAGGATTGGATCCAGGGTTCAGAGCTTGTAAATCTATACCAGACATGCACCCCCCAAGAGACTGTCAAAAAGAATTAGAGTCCCTCTGAGTTGGAAAAAGACACTTGTCCTGGTGGCAGGCACTTATCTTGCTCAATGCCATGTCAATGTGACCACACACCAATGAGTCTCACATTCGGCAGAGGAAAGGCATTATCCCACCCAGGAAGACACTACTCACTACCCCGCGTGAGTCAGAGGAGGTCAGACTCATATGGATACCATTTGTGGAAAGTTTATATGAAAACTATGAAATTTGACTTAGTAGACTGGCGGAAATAAAAATTCAAACAAACAAAAACATTTTCAAAACCAACTCTGAGGGGAAAAATAACAGTACAAAAGGTTTAACGTTGCCTCCGAGATCTCTCTTGGCAACATCATCATTCCTAAAACTGCATTCCTTGGAACACCAACGCTGAGTGGGATAGTGTGGAAAATCATATGGGCTCAGAACCAGCCCAGAATAATCAGCGTTTTACACTCCCTGTTGGAAAATGACACATAGGGACTTTGAAAGTTTTTTAAAAGAAAACAAAACTGTTCATTTTTGTCTATCCAAATTTCTTCAAATTTATGTGAGCATCTAAGCATTTTATCTGGAGTATTTTAAAACTGGTTACAATCCAGTGGTGATAGTGAGTATCTCCCCTCAATAAACCCTTCTTTGCTCACCTTTCCTCAGAGTCAGCAACTCAAAGGTTAAAACATCTGCCCCTTTGGAACAGCAAGCCAAGAGATGTTGTGGATAAGGAAGTGGTTTGAAAGAGGCTTGTATTGTTTATATGAAGACATCTCATGTGCCATATTGCTAAAAACGCACAGAACTGAGCCAGTCCTGCTAGGCAGTACTATGAATTAAATGGATGTATCCCAATAGGCTACCAATTTTTAGCTTCCAGGGATACTTTCCCTGAAATAAAATAATTGAGAGCAAACCAAAGAGATTAAAAAGTTATCATTTGACTGAAGGAAGAAATATACACTACAAGCTGAATAAAACAGCTTGATTAGTTCATCAATTTGACAAGTGTCTCTCAACATTTCTATTGAAGACTCTTGCTGTGAGAAGTGATAGAAAGTCTTACTCAGATGATCTATATCTGAGAGGTTTTGGGGGGCTGAGGAGATGGTTGAATTAGTAAACATTTGCCATGTAAGCGTGAGAACCTGAGTTCAAGTTTCTAGCTCCTATGATAAAGGCCAGAGGCTGCAGTGTGTGTCTGTAAGCCAGCACGGGAAAGTGGAAATAGGGAGATCCCTAGAGCTCACTGACCACTCAGCCTCCCCTAATTGATGAGTACCAAGTTCCAGTGAGAGTTTCTGTCTCAAAAATAAAGTAGAAATCACCTGAGAAGACACCTAATGACCTAATGGGCCCTCTGGCCTTGCATGTACAGAAACACACAAGGACCATAGATACACAAGTCACCTTGTGGCATGCTTGTTTTATAAAAGTGAAAATGGCTTTTGTCATCTTCGGGTTTAACATACTTTGCTTGAACATTTTTCTTTCCATTTCCTTGGAATTGACAGTTGTTTTTAATCTCATTTTTAAAATCCTGTTTTTTAATTTTCTTTCTGAATGGCATTCAAGCTATCTTTTACCCAGAGTAACCCTGATTTATGTTTGGGGGCTCCCCTACTCACAGACTGGCTCAAGTGCAAGTGAATACTTATGGGGTGTTTCATTTGATCTGTGCAGAGTTCTAAGTGCTCTACACGAATCAACTCAGTAAATGACTTCCAGCTACTGTGAGGTGGATAGCATTCATTTCTCCATTTTTTGAGAAAAGGAAAATGAAGCCATGGAGATTTTTTTAAGCTGACCACAGACTCTATGACTCACAAAACTCAGAGCTGGGGTTCAGAACACAGCAGGGCAACTCCAGAGACAATATATTAGCCACTGCCCTCTAGTGAGTACTATCACTCTACCCATTTTAGTAGGCATAAGGGGGGCACATGCAAATGAAGAAATGGATATCTCCCTGTGAAAAGCATTCTTACCCATGGAAGAGAATAAGTTGTAATTAAGTAATTACAATTCAACTTGCCCATTCAAGAAAGTGTGTGTCTTATCTTATGCCGGCTTAGGATGGGGAATAACTGTCCTTACCTGAGATGAATCTACCAAAGCACCAAAGCATGATGATAGCGGGCTTGTAGCACGAATTCTAATTGGTTTCAATAATAAAAACCTGCAGTCAGATATAGGGGTTAATGCTGAAAGATCAGAGAAGCAGAGCAACCAGCCACTAGTTCTTACCTCTACTGAATCCTCTGACCAAGGGAGCAATCCTGTCCCTATGCATCTTCAAACTGAATGCTATGAGCTCCTGTCTCCTCCTGCCTTATATTCCTCTCTCCACCCAGCCATATCCCTTCCTGTCTCCACCTCTCTAATACTGGGATTAAGGGTGTTTGACACCCTTATGCTAGGATCAAAGGAAGGAGCCACCACCACCTGGCTCTGTTTCTTTTTTAGACTGCATCAATCTCGTGTAGCCCAGAATGGCCTTGAACTCACAGAGATCTCTCTGCCTCATGAGTGTTGGAATTAAAAGTGTGAGACACCACTGCCTGGCCTCTATAGCTAGCTAGTTTCTAGCTCTGCACTCTGATCTTCAGGAGAGCTTTATTTTTTAAAACACAAACAAAATATTACTACATGTGCTGGTCCTTAAAACAAAACAAAAAACAATGTTTTTGCCTTGGAGAAGAGTGAGAGATGGGGAGCCATTTGAGGTGATGTATTAAAAAAAGATGGCATTATTTTCTGAAAAGCATGTGGACTTACTCATTTTTTCGAACACATGCTTAGGATGGGTAGTAGGCACACTTGTGGAGGACTGGGGCCATCAAGCTGGCCTGCCCTCTGGAGCCCATAAGCTTTCAGCATCTCTTCTAGCTGGGAAATCAGGCAGTCTTCCCTGTGTGTTTTCAGCCAGGCCAGAATGCCCCCCTATCCAGAATGCTGGTTCCAAGGGTTTCCTATCTCACTGGATTCCTCAAAGAAGAGAGGTGTGAACCTTGGTTTCAGCATTTGCTTCTTGCAGAAAGCAAAAAAATCACCTTAAAGGCCTTCTAAGGGGCAAAGAACTAAAAGACTCTCTTGTTTAGCTAAGCTTGCTGACTGAGGTTGATGAGTGCCCACAGCAGAATGGCGTGTACATGGCGTGTGCATGCTATGAGCTCCTGTCTCATGTGTACACGCATTTTGTGTGTTTGAGAACCTGCATGCATTTTCATTTATGTGTGCATGGGTGTGTGCATGGGTGTGTGCAGGTGTGTGTGTGTGTGTGTGTGTGTGTGTGTGCATGGCCACACATATGCTGTGTGTGTTGTATGTCATGCAATGCAAGAGTGGGAAGGCAGTGAGTTTTAGCCTTCAATGGTGGCTTGGTGCTTGGAGAGGTTGACTGTGCATGCACAGCACAGTGGAGGGGAGTACATCTTGGGTTTGGAGAGGTTGGCTTGTGTGCACAGCACAGTGGAGGGGACTGTATCCCAGGTTTCAGTAAATGACTGGCTTAGAGAAGAAGGAGGAAGCAGGTATGTCTTGATGTTTCCCATAGTTCTTCATGAGGCAGCTGGATTTCAGCATAGGGCTGGAGAATGGCAAAGCAGTTGTCGCCTTTCTTGGGGATAATTGAAATAATCTGTACTATTTTATTGGAGAGGGAATTACTCCATCTAGCTGGTCTCTCTAAAATTAGGTACTGAAAATTTACAAAGAAAAGTCAGACTATACACCTTGGATTTTACAGACAATTGCTTTTGTCATGTGGTCTAGAATCTGAGTTCTAAGATTTAGTTCAAATCTTGAAACTATGTCTATTGGCTTTTTCTTCTGGAATCCTGAACAGTTATTCTCAATGCACTGTCTTTAAAAACAAAGCTTGTGGGCTTGGGGATACAGCTCAGTGAATAGAACATAAAGATTCAGAGAGAGAAACCATGTCTTAGAAAATAAGATGGAATAAATAAATAAATGGTGCAGGCATAGTGACCACCCGTAACTTCATATCTGGGGAAATGGAGACGGGGAGTCCATGGAACCAGGTGTCTAGCTATACTAGCCAATCAGCAAGCTCTAGGTTCTTATGAGAGGTCGAGTCTTACAAAAGAAGGGGAGAACAATTGAGAAAGACATCTGATATTCACATCTGCGCGTGCACGCACAAGTGTATGTGTATCCACAGGCATGCATACTGCACACACATATTAAAAATGTTTATCACATAGTTGATTACTAGTTTATCACGTAGTAATCTCATTCAATTCATTCAAGAAGTTTTATTAGTTAGCCAGGCACTGTTTCAGGAAGCAGGTACGGGATGAACGGACAGACTCTGTCTTCCTGAGCGCTTTTGAAAAACATAGGACCAAGGAGATGCCTCAGTGGGTTTGCCACACAAGCCTGATGACCTGAGTTGCATTCCTGGAACCGGGGATGAAAGGAGAGAACCAGTTCTCAAAAGCTGCTGTCCTCTAACCTCCATATTCACACGGTGGCACATGTATGTCACACACACACACACACACACACACACACACACACACACACACACACACACACACACACCATCATCATCATCATTACCATCAAGAGCTCTGGAGTATTTCAAAACCAGAAAATTGCACGGGATGGCCAAAAACAGGTTAGCACTCAGTTCCTACAATTTGTTATGCATCTTCTGTTAATTAAGTTGCCAGCTATAACCACTTGAATATTATTTAATGAAAATTAATTGAGTGACAGGTAGAAGACTTGAACATCACTGGGACAGTTGATTCATAAAGGTGGCTCTGCAGCCCTGTCAGCTGACACCCGATACTTAGGATGGAGACTGCCTGGGTCAAACCTTGGCGCTGTACCCTTGAATGATTTTGTTAACTCAGAACCAGACGTAATATTTCCAATCATATCCACTTCACAGATGAAGAAACTGAGACACATGAAGCTAATTTCTGTATGGTATACAGAGCTGTGCCAAACTTGTGATATTTTGGAATCATTCACTCAGCACACATGTCCAGAAGCCTCTCTATCTGGCACTGTGACTGTCAGTGCAGTGGGAGGCAGGGGTGACCCTTGTTCACAGAGTTCATATTAGTAGTGTAGACCCTGAAAAATTACAGAGGGAGAGCTGCTGCCACAGCGAATGGGTGTATTTTCTGGGCTTAAGGATATCTTCCAAGAATATTTCTCTACAGCTTTGATTGTGGTTGCCTTGATCACATGGGTTTCTCAGCAGACGGAGGTCCCAGCACAGAGCTCAACCAGAGTATGGCAGTGATTTGTAAAGAACCAGAACTGAACTCAAGGAGGGCAGGGGTGTCTCCATGGCAACCGTATCAACTAATTTTTTGTCAGGGTAAAGCCCCTAACCTTTTTATGTCACAAATATCAGGTCTCTAAACTTGAGAAAGGGTAAATATATTGTTTTCTGGACTGAGTCTCCCCCCAGACAAATAGCTGAAGCCTAAAGGTCAGAGGGTACCAGATCTTTTGAGGGTCTCCTTTCCTTGCTTCCTTCCATACAGCTGACAAATGTCACCTCTTACCCTGCAACCACATGAACCATGGAGTTTGAAAGAAGCCGTGGTTCAGGGTAGGTGGCTTTGCAAAGGACAGGCATGGGGCCTTCAGCTTGTCAGACACTTGATAGCTATAGTTTATGTAATGAGAAGGCTGCTTGGTTGTTCCAGCCGCTTAGCCCTGAAATAATCACACAGAAACTATATTATTTAAAACACTGCTTGGCCCATAAGCTCTAGCTTCTTATTTGCTAACCCTTATATCTTAATTTAACCCATCTCCATTAATCTGTGCATCACCATGCGGTCGTGGCCTACCAGCAAAGTTTCAGCACGTCTGTCTCTGGCAGAGGCTCCATGGCTTCTCTCTGACTCTGCCTCCTTTTCGCCAGAATTCAGTTTAGTTTTCCCTGCCTAGCTCTGTTCTCCTATAGCTCTGCTATAGGCCCAAAGCAGTTCCTTTATTAACCAATGATATTCACAGCATACAAAGGGGAAATCCCACATCAAGTTTATATCACAGAGCAGTGAGTTCCCATCTCTGAACTCAAGATGATTTGAGAAAACACAAGGATTGGAGAGAACAGTCACCACAAAGGAGGGCAATTATGCAATAATTAGGACTTTCTTATAACAAAAGTCACGTGGTTTAGGGAGTGCCAGGGCCGGGGTGGGAAGAAGAGTCGCTCTGAGGTTTCAATCGAATGTCTGATCAGTGATCAAGTTCTGATCTGAGGACCCAGAGCTGTTCTGTAGTTTACAGAGGACGTGTCCTCAGGACCTGCCCTTGGTGATCTGCATCCCTGGCAGGAAACTGGAAAGGGGCTCTAGCAGAAGCTGGAAGGCCCAAGTCATTTGTGCCTTTGTGTTCTTTATGCAAAAGCCAAAGGCTCAGCATTCTACAAAAGTACCCTAGTATCTCGACAAATAGAACATCAGAAAACACATCCATCACATCCGAAATTCTATGGCTTCCCACAGCTTTTCCTCATCTCAATGGTTTGGAAAATAATGAGACTTCTTGAAGTCCCTTGCATACCGTTGTAGTTAAATTTAATTGCCTACTTTATTATTTCCTATAAGTATCTGAAACGGGCATCTCAATTGGGGGATTTCCCAGGTGAGATTGGCCTATATGCTTGCCTGTGGGTACTATCTTGATTGCTAAGTCATGTAGGAGAGCCCAGGCTACTGTGGGCAGCATCATTCCCTGGGCAGGTGAGTCTGGATGGTACAAGAAAGCTAGCTAAGCACACACCTGCATGAGCCTGCAATGAACCATCAAGCAACATCCCCCCCCCATAGTCTCTGCTGTACTGTTTTGGTTGTGAGAGAGTTCCCTGGTAAGAGGTAAGGTTGTGTGAGAGAGCAAGAGAGTATGCAGGCCCATCTTTGGGCTCCTGCCTGGAGTTCCTGACCTGGCTTCCCTCAGTGGCAGATCGTGAGAGAAAGTGTAAGGCAAATGCATCTGTTTGTGCCTAGTCGCTTTGGTCAGAAGACTTTCTCACAGCACAGGGAAGAAGCTAGCACACATGGGGAGGTACGGCTTTCTGTCGTGAAATATCCTCTCCTCCCACCAAACAAAAAACAATGAAGTAATCAGTGCTTCTCAACCTTCCTAACGCTGCAACCCTTTAATACAGTTCCTCATGTTGTGGTGAGCCGCAACCATAAAATCATTTTCTTATTACTTCATAACTGCAATTTTGCTACTGTTATGAATCTCAATGTAAATATTTAATATGTAGTGTTGGGACCATTTGGAGTCCTGGCCTCCAGCTGCTCTCCCCTGCTAGTGACCTTTACTTGGCCTTCTGATTTGTGTTACTGAAAGCTGTGTTCAGCTCTGCTTCCTGAGCATGTGTTACCTTTTCCTTGATTGAGGATCAGGGGATGAGGTTTTCACCTGCTACCCGCCTGACTGTGTTGGGTATATAAGCCTCCATGGTACTATTCAATAAAGGACTTCTTTACCAGTGACTAGAGGTGTGTCTCTCTGTGCTGTCTCTGTGTGTTTCGATCTCCAGCCCCTTGCCCGAGCCTCACAAATGGTCCTGTAGTGCAGGCGCCGCAATACAGGAGTAGTGGTGCCCGTCACGGACTACAGGCGGGCGCTACATGTATGATAGCCGACATGTGACCCCAAAGGGTTAGCAGCCCACAGGCTGAGAATTACCGAAGTAAGTGATTTGAATGAGGGAGCACAGTAATGATCATGATTGGGGACTAATTACATCCTGAATTATTTAAGTCGGTGCTGGATGCATCATACTTGAACCTTCCTTAATTCTCTTAACCACACGGCTAGTATTGCCCCCATTTTGCAGGGAAGAAAACTGAAATAGCAGGGGAGAAACTTGCCAAGGTTACCCTCTCAGTGGGTAAAAAGCTGGGGTGCCTACCCATAACTGTGACTCAAATGCTCTGGGAACTGTGTCTAGTAAAGGACCATCATAGAGATGCCCCAGGACCACCTTCTCTATTCCTTGTCTGCCATGCCCCCGAGATAGAACTGCTCTCACCAAACAGGCTCTGAGCAAAGAAGAAAGGAAGAGTTCTGTGGATGAAATCTGAGCATCTCTGCTCTTGTTTGAACATTTTTGTTTTGTTTTGTCCTAGTAGAGAATATTTTGAAAGAAGACAGAGAAAATGGGGGCAGAAAGAAAGTAGGAGCCAGAGATCCATGGAGTTTACTGTGAGATCGTGTCTCTCAGGAATGTCAGAAGCCACAGCCCTGTCTCAGCAGCATGACTACGTCAACATGAGCTGAACAAGGACAACAACAGTAAACAGGCCAAAGTGAAGGGGGGAAAGCGCAGAAAATCTCAACTCTAGACAAAGAACTATAGGCAGCCAAGGAATGCTGAGAATGGGAGATGTCTTCCTCAGGGAAGCTTACCAACTGCTTATCAATACCACATGGTCAGCTCTGAAAGCATACATACAAGTAACATTATGCAGACTGAGCAGGTTGTATTTATGTATTTAGAAAGATACATGTATGATGCATGTATGTATGCATGCATGCATGTAAGTATGTATGTATATATGTGACAACAATCAATGAAAAGTCATGAATTTGAGAGTAAGAGGAGGGCTTGGAGGGAGGAAAGGGAAGGGAAAATGATGCAATTATATTATAATATATAAGAATAAAAGAATAATATTTTTAAAAGATAATACCATTTTCTGTATGAAACAAAACTTGGTGCCATCCATATTAACCTACAAGTCCCTCTACCCTGGGGCAAAACAAATACAGAAGAACTTCACTCTTAGTAAGAATGTGTTATTATTGTTATTATTATTATGGGTTTCTTCAAGTTAGAGTTTCTCTGTGTAGTTCTGGCTGTCCTGGAATTCATTCATTACACCAAGCTGTTCTCGAACTTACAGAGATCCCCTTGTCTCTACCTCCTGAGTACTAGGATTAAAGGCATATGCTATCACTGCCAGTACTTTTATTATTGAGGGTAGGTCTTGCCATGTGTGGGCCAGAGATACTTTTTTGCTACTAAAGTGAGTCAACTGAAATCAGCATAGCCATGTGCATTGTGAGTTATAATTTGTGTAGAATATAGCTTGTTCTAAGAATATATAACAGTTTTAGATCTGCATGGGGCTAGATTTAACCCCCATGTTGACTTCTTATAAATGGTCACAGAAGTTGCCACATCTCCAAGCCCTGGACTCTTCCTACCTATAGTGGACATAAAATGCCATGGGACTTACAGGGAACCTAAATGTGGTGGCACAGTGTAACACACCTGCCATGCTGGCGGTCATAGAATATTTGTGTGTCCCTTTCTGCGTTTGTCCCTCTTCTCTGTTTTCTTGATGCCACAGCCAAGCTTTCAGATCAGATGTGGAAGCAAGCGGTCTCTACATGTGGATGAAAGTAAGAGACTGTGCAATGTGCCTCAGTGATAACTTGGACTAGAGGAGGAGGAAGTAAGAGCAACTCTGTAGAGGACACCTCCTCCTCTGGGCTTCTCAATAGCTCCCAGAAATCAGCAATGTGGGTGGGATGTGTGTGGCTGGGAGTGGGAATGGACAGCATAACCCTCCTGGTTACATAGCTAGAGAAGGGTGGTTCTAACAGAAGGTCCCCTCATCTTCTATTCTGCCCTATTCCTCTATTAGCTGTAAAGACCTTGGTGAGAAACACTTAAATCAAATGGAACCCACAGTTAGCCAACAGCATTCTTCAAGTAAATCACATTAATGTCCACCATAATTGGCATTTCCTTGAAGGAAAGGAGTTAAATGGTGATTTATAACATGTTATTGCTTTCCCCTCATAATCCAGTGCTATTTATAATCTAATTTCTAATCTCAACACTGACATGATTCCCTGGGGAACTATCAGGCCAGGACCTAGCAGCAGTACTGAGCTTTCAGAAATTTCTCGGCGAGTTCTCTGAGGTGGTTAATCAGTTCAAGGCAGCTAAGGCCACCCTGAACTGAGTGTTCTTCGTCTCCCAGAAGAACCGTATTAGACATAGTTATGCTCCACTCTTGGAGTCACTTGTTGGCTCTCCTTGAACCCTTAGCCACCCCCTGACCCGGGTTGCCATGACTAGAGAATTCTGTAATGGTTCCAGAACAAGCTGTCTCTGTGCATGGGTTTTGATTCCACTTACCCCTTTCTTGATGTAATGACTGAGTCTTGCCTGAGTTCCCTGCAATTTTGGAACCATGGCAAAGTGGACCTAGCTCAACTGCAGGACAAAATACCATGGTCTTCACTTAAACAGCAGCAATTTTATGTTTTTAAGGTTCTGGACACTGGGAATCTAAGGTCAATGTGCCAAGTTGGTTTATTTCTAATTGAGCCTTCCTTCCTGATCTGCAGACAGCATCTTCTCATTGTGTCCTTTCTTAGATGTGTTGCTGGGGTGGGGACCTTGCTTTCTCTTCTTGTGGATCCATCAGTTCTGTCCGATTAAGGCCCAAGCCTTATAACCATAATTACCTATCTTCCACAGTAGATTAGGTCTTAGATATATAAATTTGGAAAACATTTGCATTCATAGCAGTGACTCAACCTACAGGAGTTCTCAGGATTGTGTGGAGGATGCTGTTTGAGGAGGCTACTCTACTACAACTGTGTACTTACCTGCCTGAGTATTTGATTATTCTTTACGTTTTTCGTGTGGCATGGCATCTGCTCACCCGTAGGCATGCACCAACTCCTTTAGGCTGGCTGCAGCAGGGAATGAGAGATACTCTGTTCACCGACTTCCAGACATGTGGCACTAGAAAGGTCCCATCAAGTTCGAGGTCCAGAGCTTGCCCAGGTGCACCGTCTTGCTGTACTGAGCACTGTGGGAGATTCTACAAGTGAGGAGCTAGGAGGAACCACAACCAAAACATAGAGAGAATGTCCTAGAAGCTAGGTCTAAGGGAAGAAAAACAGTATTAGGATTTTATTCCTATTCAAACTTACTTTCTTGCCCCTTTGTCTTTCCCTTCCTTTCTCTTAGCCCCCTCCCCTACCCCACTATTCTATAGCATACATAAAATTCTAAATTACTAGGTTAAAAGCAAAAAGGTTGAGGTAAAGACTTAGGTTCTTACAAAATATTTTGGGTAATTAGACCTAGGAAGTCACACACACACACACACACACACACACACACACACACACCTCAAAAGATGGAAATAGATGAAATTGCTTTGTTGTTTGGCTATTCTTAGTTGAGGAAATAGGTAAATATATGGTATCTGTCATTCATAGGAACCTGAGGAGTGTAAAGTCCTGTTGAGCATTATCCACTAAGCATTATAGATTTGCATATGATAAAAGAGCAGGGAACAGCCCTATCAGACACAATCAAAGAACAATATAAAAGAAATAGATCTGGGAAGGACACGAAGATTTTAGAACTGGCAGGCACCCCCAGCTCAGCCCCTGTAAAGCCCTAGCGTCACAGTCGTTACCGTTGTACTGTTTCAAAGTTACATTCCTCATTGACTTCTTAACACAGTAAGCTGTGGAAACCGACATGCAGGGTTTTGCTGCTATGAAGTCCCTGTGGTCGCGAAGTTGGTGCTGTGTCACCTGTGTCCTTGTGAAAGGATAGTCTGATTTCATTTCTGGAGAACCTACATCTGGATTAACGTAAATAAAATTCAGGGCTTTTGTGCTGGGATAGAAGATCACTGCAGCTGTAAGGACAATCTGGGACAGATGGCCTGGTCTTTCAGCAGGTCAGGCACAGCCCCCGACCACACTCATTCTCTTCTCTCTCTCTGGCAGTGAAAACTGGACAGGATTCTAATGGTTGCCTAATGAGCCTGATTAAAACCTGGTAATGACTCATCCTGGGAGGAAATGTTTGATGCTTCAGAATGCATTGTGCTTTATTATCTGTGAACTCCTCGCTGATGGAGACCAGAGATTGACGGACTTTCGTTATGTGCAGGGCTGGGCACCGGGACTGCTGGAAATGTCAGTGATGGAGACCCAAGAGGCGTTTCTGCAGACAGAAGCGCCCTACTCAGGGACATTCAGAGGAAAACTTTTACTCTTTCCTCCTTAGCGCTCCAGCCCTAACCTGACAAGAGAAGCAGCTGTTGAGTCTAAACAGAAATGTGTTGTTTTCTGAGGAGATTTGATTAACACTGTGCTGGCGAGTCCTTAGGGTCAGGGTAGATTATATTACAGTCATGACAAGTAGTTAATGAATTTACACGGAGCAATCCATACAGTGCTAAAGATTTTTCTGTCAGGATTAATATCCAAAATGTGCAGGACACTCAGTCTGAAGCAGGCCTCTGCTTCTTGCACCCTTATGATGGGCGGCTTGTGTTTAATGTCCCATGATTAGAGCTAAGTGACAGACGGGAGCTCTGCACTGGGATTCAGGATTGCTAAGAGGGGTTTGTAAACAAGATTCAAGACCAGCTTCATTCTGTTCTGAGTAGGCTTCTGATCTCTTGCTCTCCTGCCCTTTCTGGGGCCACCAAGTCCCTCTGGTAATTCCTATAGTACCCATGGCATCTCTACATATTATTATATCTCTTCTGTGTACCTGTCTGGGTACTTCTTCTGACTTCTTTCAGTCTTAGACATCTGCCATCACCTACCCCGAAAAGGAACTGATCCTAGATTGCTCTCCCCTTCCAGGAACCAGCTCCACCTCAACTGTTCCCTTGCCCTCTCCTCACGCCTTAACGTGCCTCTTGCAGCCATGTCCACAGTCCAGAAGAAGAGCCTCACTGCTTGCCTATTTGTGCTGCTTGATGCCCAGTACTTGCTGCTGGGGATGGCAGATGCTTACTCATCTTTACAACAAAATATTTGACAAAAGCAACTTATGGGGGAAAGGATTTCTTCTGGATCATAGATTCAGGATACAGTCCATCATAGCAGGGCATCACAGTAGGCACTGGAGGCAGCTGGGCATAGTGCACCTACAATCAAGAAGCACAGAGTGAGAGAGGCTGGTGTCAGGTCAGCTGGTTTTCTCTTACTCTATGCAATTTAGGCCTCAGATCAGAGACTTTAGGGTGTATCTTCACACTCTAATTAATATGATCTAGATAATCTTCCACCGAAATGAACAGAGGCTAATCCTATCAAAATCGCTTTTCATAGATGTGTCCAGAAGCTTGCTGATTCAAGATCCCATCAAGTGGACAATCAGTATTAACACTCTGGGGTAGTAAATCGCAAAGGGAGCCAGCACTGCCTGAACAATATCCCAGGCATTCCAGCGTAGGAGTCCTTCCATGAGAAGTGTGCATGTTCTCTTCTTATCAAGAAACACAAAGGAGTGCCCGTGGAAAATAAAAAGGAGTTGGCAGGTAAGGTTGTGTGCGCCTGGCAGTAAGGTCCCCGAGTGAGCCTGCTGTAGTGGGCCTCTTTGTTCCACACGACCCTGCACCCCACCCCCTCCCCGCAAGTTTGCCCTTTCCTCTGTGGGTACTGGGAACACCAGGACTCTCTTCCTGTGCTGAGATCGGAGGTCCAGATGGAACGGAGGTCAAGACGGGACTTCCTCTTCCTTCACTGAGATCAGCTATCCAGAGGGGTGAGTGTGTGCAAGCCTTCCTGGAAGGTCCCCACACGCTGAGACTCCCCTGACTGCAATCAAAGGAAGAGATGGGCAGGTGCCAATCCAAGAATTCCTCCAACAACCTGAAAAGCAACATGATAACACCAGAAACCAGCGAGTATGCAACAGGAAAACCTGGGCAACCTAACCCAGAAGAAGTAGAAGAAATTGCCTTTAAACGTAACATTATGAAAGTGATAGAGACCTTTAAAGAAGAGGTGAAAACTCCTTTGAAGAAAGGGATGAGAAAACTAACAAAAAGTTAGAAGAAATGAATAAGTAAATGAATAAATTTCTCAAAGATACCCTAGAAAACCAATAAAAAGCAATCAAATAGGTAATGGAAACAGTTCAAGACTTAAAAACTGAAATGGAGGCAATGAAGAAAACACAAACCGAGGGAAGGCTGGAGATGGAAAACTTGGGTAAAGGAGCAGGAACTGCAGAGACAAGTATAACCAACAGAATACAAGAGATAGAAGAAAGAATCTTAGACACTGAAGATACTATAGAGGAAATAAACTCATTGATCAAAGAAAACAACAAATCCAACAAATTCTTAACACAAAACACCCAGGAAATCTGGGACACCATAAAAAGGCCAAACCTAAGAATAATAGGGGTAGATGAAGGAGAAGAAGGACAGCTCAAAGGCCAAGAAAATATATTCAACAAAATTATAGAAGAAAACTTTCCCAACCTAAAGATGGATATGCCTATGAAGGTACAAGAAGCATACAAAACACCAAATAGACTGGATCAAAAACAAAAAAAAAAAATCCCCAAGAAACTAGATATTAAAATGCTAAATTACCTAATTTAAAAAATGGGGTAATGATCTGAACAGAGAATTCTCAACATAAGAAGTTCGAATGGCCAAAAGATACTTAAGGTCATGTTCAACTTCCTTAGTGATCAGGGAAATGCAAATCAAAACAATGTTGAGATACCATCTTACACCTGTCAGAATGGCTAAAATCAAAAACACCAATGACAGCCTGTGCTGGAGAGGATGTGGAGTAAGGTGAACACTCATCCATTGCTGGTGGGAATGCAAACTTGTGCACCGTCTTTGGAAATCAGTGTGTCGGTTTCTCAGGAAATTGGGAATCAACCTACCTCAGGATCCAGCAATACCACTTTTGGGAATATACCCAAGAGATGCCCAATCATACTGCAAAAGCATTTGTGCAACTATGTTCATAGCAGCATTATTTGTAATAGCCAGAACCTGGAAACAACCTAGGTGCCCCTCAATGGAAGAATGGATCAAGAAAGTGTGGAATATATACACATTAGAATACTACTCAGCGGTAAAAAACAATGACATTCTTAAATTTGCATGCAAATGGATGGTAATAGAAAACACTATCCTTAGTGAGATATCCCAAACCCAAAAAAGATGAATATGGTATGTACTCACTCATTAGTGAACCCTAGCCATAAACAAAGAACATTAAGCTTATAGCTCACAAGCCTAGAGAAGCAAAATAGCAAGGTGA